>JAAVTS010001004.1:0-15151 GCA_022845575.1 Baylisascaris ailuri | reverse complement strand
GGTGTGGATGAAACTAGCAATATTGTTTCAACAAAAGAGCAAATTGGTACTTTCTTACCTAAACATATAAAGATTTGCTATTAGATTGTTTAATGTCATTTGTGCAATTTGCAATTATTCAAATCATTTGAAATTCTATCGAGTCTGTTCATTGACATATTTTCGAGAAATTCTAGCATCGCTACTGATTAGATTACCATTAGAATATTTAACCGTTAGAATATTTGCAATTTTTTATAGCTTATTTTTTGTTTATTTATCATTGAAGCACACCTTTCACCTTTCGAATTCTGTGAATCCTTGAAATTTATTTGCTTTGGCAGATAATAATGTCCCATTGCATATATTAGTGCATCTAGCCACCTGAAATACTTGGATGGATCATTCAAATTGTAGATTACTATGCCCCCTGCCGGTCTACGTTTGTGCATGTGTTCACTATATCATTAAATGGGATGCTGGGTGGTTTTTTCTTTTTTTTTGTTCATTGCGACCAATAAAATGCCTAGAAGGGTGTCGCTAAGCATATTAACCTTGATCTAACGACTAGTAAATACAGCGGATACATAGCGTGGTTCGTATTCATCACCGTATTTCTCCTTTTTTAGCAGTTTCATTCTTCTTTAATTTGCTTCTCTCTTTTTTCCGGTTTGTTTTCGTTCACCGTTTGCGTAAAAAATATGTGCTTTTCATGGTCATCAAGTTTTATTATTGCAAATATATTCACATGCATTGCACTCTTCGTTATGTTTGATAGTGAAATTTTTCAAATGTTTTCAAATTTAGAATAAATTTTCTCAGCTGAAAATTTAAATTTCAATATGGTATCGAGTGAATAATTATTAACGTGACTCTAGTTAATTGATTTATTAGCCGCATTTATATCTATAATATGAAACTTCTTTGAACATCATTAGCATTTCTCAATGCAGAAAATTATAATTAGGGTGCTGCTTGAGTCGAGAAAATTGCTTGAGCTTACATATGGCAAATATTGAATTTCAGTTATATTGTGTAAACTTGCTATATAATGAGCTTATTTTTAGGTGGAAAATGTGTAGAGCGATCAACTGTCGGCGGTTACGAATGCATTTGTACGATTGGTTTCGTTGGGAAAAATTGTGAAGAAAGCGCCAAGGATTGCCCAGTTGTAAGCGTTCTTTTCACATATTTAGTCCCATATTTAGTCCTAAAATTATAGGCTATTTGCTGATATTTGAAACGAAGGGAAGGGACATTCTCGTTGCATTATTGTGTAAGGGCGTTTGTATAAATGAAAGTGGATGGCCACTCTCTTGAAATTCCAGAAAAATAGGTCAGACACTTCGTAAAAAGGTGATTCGGCAAAAGCACTATGGGACTACCATACCTCCAACCTGTTGAGAAATTTTATTGCTTCGACGCTGCTGAAGTGTTTCATGTAGATAGATTTTAGCAGAATCCATGTCTGAACGGTGGTCGGTGCATCGACGAGGTGAACAACTATAAATGTCAGTGCCCGGAAGGCTTCATTGGAACGTTATGTCAAGACACTGTGAATGTTTGCCTAACAGAGCCATGCGCCAATGGGGCTCGTTGTGTCGATCTTCCAGGAGGAGGATATCTGTGCAAATGCCCACGTGGTTTCAGAGGAACAAACTGCGACATCGAAATCAATGAGTGCGAAACGAATCCATGCAGGTAACTAAAACAGTTTTGAAGGTGAAGTGAAAAAGGCTTGCTCTTGGGTGATATCACGCATGGGCACTCACGTCTTTCTGCCACCTCCCCCCATCCATTTCTCTCACTTCTCATTTGATTTTTGGCTTTTATGAGTTTTGCCCTTCAGTTTCGGGACAAATGTGCTGCAAGCAGTGGCAACGTCCATTTTTTCCTTCTCCGCCGGACGGAAGGATGTTGTTGATGTTTAGTTCATGCCTACATCACCATGAGTTATGGGAAGCGAGATTTTAAAGTCGAAAGTTAAATTAAAACTCCTTTTTTTCGCATCTGTTCGGCTTACTTTAATAGTCATCTGAGAAAAATTTATGTGAATTTCGGTCGTTTAAATTATGATATATGATGAGTAAGGCTATCATGAAGGGGAAAGCGGAACGGCGCAGTAATTGTGGTGCTTTAATCAAGCGATATCACATTATGGCAGCAAATTTTATTATACTCTAAGATCTCTCTAAGAACACAGTCACAGTCGTCGTATGTGCTTCATTAATATCAGAGAGAAAACTTTTGAACATTAGGGTTCGTTCACGGGCTAATTTAACTTTTGTGGACAGATGAGGATATGCCATATTAAAAGACGGTTCAGTTTTATGGATTTCAATGTGTTTTCTCATTCAGGAACGGCGGTACATGCGTGAACGTTTTCGGTGGTTATCGATGTGACTGCCCCAGTTGTTTCTACGGCCAGAACTGCGCACTGAATGAGCCAAGATGTAGTACAGTTGAATTCAATTCAGGCGCCCGAAAGAATGTAACACGAATTGGAACACCTCCAAGTCAACATAATATGGTGATTCTAATTGCTTAATATGAGCATAAATACCAAGTTAACAGGCTTATTTTCCTGATAATGAGTAAACATTGAAAAGTATATAAAAAAAACATTGGTAGGGAGTTTCTAGATTAGCAATGTATCAATTTAATTTGGATTTATTTTGCTGTAATATGAATGCATCGGTGTTCAAGATTTCGAAGGCGATATTTCTGCTAGTCCAGCTGTATACCATTTTGCGAGGGAAAAGCGAAATTGGTTTATTATCGTATTTGACAAATGCTATTGTTTATTGAGAGAATCTCATTCTTTGCAAAAATAAAGCGCTTTTGAGTAATACATTAACAACTAACAGATGTAATTGTTTTGAGTTGGTATTGGAGCAAAAAAAGCATTGCAAAGGTCACTTATAATGTTGAGATGTTGAATCTTTTCCTGAGTAATAGTTTTTAGCTATTAAGATGTAACACAGAATAAGCATGATCGAGCAATAAAAAGCATTTTCTCAATCCTTGTATTTCTGCTAACATATCTAAAACGCAAATATCGCATGCGATTGTTGCAATCGTTTTTTCCACCGCAATGCAATGCGCTCATACTCTCTAATCATTCATTCGTGATATTTTCAGGTAGAGGATGCGGGAATCCGAATGCGAGAAATTCTATTTCTTATCACGGGTTTATGTTGCTGTGCATTGATCGCAGCGCTTTGTTTTGTCGCCTATCGAAAGCGATGGATCCGTTTCGGTTTGGGTGTCAACGCAGCAACCGAGAACGACATGAACGCACGACGTTTATCACGATACTCGGAGCAAAAGCCATGTTTAGCCGTTTGCACAACTCTTCATAACGACATCAATTACTATCAACAGACACAACCCTACAAGACACAACTGGTCAGTGAAAGCAATATGTGCCATTCTGAGCGTTTAATTCTTCTGTTGGCGTATTGTGTTTGTAACTTGCTGTCGTTTCCGCTCTTCTACGGATTCATTAATCTTTTCTTCATTCATTTTGCTTTCTACTTTTGTTTTCTTTATTTGTTCTATTCCAATATCCTTCAAACGTCCTTTTGATCAAACATGTCACTAATTAAATGATTGATAGATTTTGATCTTTAACATTATAATTCATCTGACGTTTAGATTCTTATGATGGCATTTCTTATTTGTTAACGTGAGACAATATTTATGTTATTTGCTTGGTTTTCCGAACAAATCTTGTTGCAATATTTTAAAAGAATACCAAATTCCTTTCTTCTAGCCATTCTCTTAAAGTCATTCTTCTCACTTAAACTGATCTTTAGACAATGGAAGAGAAAAGTCGTTCAGTGAGGCACTCACGTGAAGATGTGGAATATGGACAACGGTACGCGGTGGAACCAACAAATAATCGTTTTTCGTCAACACAGTGTGACGACTATGTGGGTGGACCTTCTTTAGCTGATAAGGTGAAGCTTTTATGATACATTCTATTCTATCTCTTGCTTGAGTGTTAAACGGTTGAATGTGACAGCAAATTTTTGGAAAGTTCAAAAATTCTTGAAAAGTTTCCAAATATGTATCATATTCTTTAAATAAATTTTTGATCAGAATAGGCACAATACAAAAATATGAGGTATAACTCATATTGAACGGTTGATCTCACAAGAAAGATTTTTCAACAATTTTTTCATTGAGGATTTCCAATAATTATCTGGCTATTTTTCGTCATTGCCGAAAATCTCTCCCACCCATGGTAGCAATGAAATTTTATGTAACTTTCATCACAGTGGAATTGTTTAGCTTGTACTTTAGGTCTTTTTTTTAAGATGGGGGATGGATTCGAAAATGCTTTATTTTAACGTTCTCAAATTTTCAGATGACATTACGCCATCTCAACTATTCAAGCGTACCACCGAAGTTGCCGACTTTTTCGAGAGCAGAAGCAGATAGCGTCTATGAAGAAATCGATAGAGTACCAATTGAGTCGTATGCTTTTCCTACACGACGTCATTCTGGTGGTTCAGATTCCGGTATTGTCAGTCCGGAGCCGAATTTAGATGATCGCTATACTAGGCATTCAGAATCGAATCGTGAAGTGAACGACCTTCAGACAAACCTCTGAATTCGCTCTCTTTGATATCCCGCTGTATGGTTCGGCGACAATCGCAACACCATTCATGTTAGTCTTCGAATACAACGCTCGAAGTTTAGAATAATTTCTTGCCAACCAACGTGGTGACATTTATTTCGATATGACATCCATGTTCAGCTTATATGCAAATATAGGTGAGGATTAAACCAATGAATGGTTGCATTGTGGTCAATTAATTGTGATCTCTGAATAGCTCGAGCCAGTGTCTTCAGTTGGCCTATGCGCATTTCGATGTCTATCCAATGTCTTATAAGATCTTACTCTTTGCAATTGCACTACCTCTTTTTTTCCGAATCTGCATTCATCTTCAATCATGAATCTTTTTTTTTTCTGAATATCTGTCCTGTTGACTAGAAGAAAATTGTTGTTAAACCCGGATCTGATGTTAAGAATAGTGAAAGAGTTTGTTTACCGAAAAATTTTTGAAAAAATCTGAATCTTCGCGACGTGCTTAAATTCCACAATGCAAAAATCCCCTCCTCCCTTTCCAAATAAAAAAATCAGGTTAGACGGTGAAAATTGATCTCACATAAATCGTCATTTTCTTTTATATCTAATCGGATCTCTGAAATCCTTGGGTTTTTTTTTCGCGACAACCATTGCGCATAGGTCTGCGTCGTACTGACTGCGACGCTCTCGATTGCATTCATCTCTTTTTTTCGTTGCTATATTTCTTCAGTTGCTGCTCACTATTTTCTGTGCCCTATATTTCTATGCCTTTATTTCTCTTCTTCGTTGTGTCCATGTTTGGTTGGCGATTTTTTATTGCTATTTCTTTCGAAGTTTGTCTATTACTCGTTTCTTCACTACCTTAGTTTATGGTTTGTTTTAGTTATTGAATATTTATAATAAGATAATGGTCAGGTAGAAGTCTGGTCGAAATATGTTTACTCCTGGGTACGCTTGTTGCCAATGATACGAAAAGAGCATTGAGCAAGGGTTAGGTTCCCATGTGTGCATTTTTTTTCTCTATGTATCTCAACTTCTTTGTCCGCTTTATACACTGAAAGGTTTTTTTAACTTAAAGTAAGTGAAAACAGTAGTTTTGCGGATAAGCTTGGTTTATACGGCTAGTCTGATTTAATAGTCACAGTTGATCGCATACCGATATCCTGTGGCCTTCCATTCCAAATTCCTATTGGAAATTAGATTCAAACTTTGATAAAGCGCGCAGGTTATTTTCATGCTTTTTTTTTCTTAGCCTCTTCTGCCCGTCCAATATTTATTCCGTTCCGTTGTATTGATTCATTCCCACTTGTGCTAATTCTAGGTGAACGAATTGTTTATGTCTCGTAATTTTTATGTTTCGTTCAATTTTTTACTATTTGTAAAGTTTGTTCTATCTTTTTTAAGCCACAATCTTTTATATGGTATTACTTTATATGCAACTTTTGCGAGGCGTTTGGTTCCTAAAAGGAGAGCGCATTCGCAATAACTCAACTTTTTTGATACATTTTTTGATTTTTTTTTTCTTCAAATAGAAAACACTCTAATAATTCTATCTATGAGCATTCATAGGATTCGAATTTGTTGATTGAATGTTTTGAAGTGGATGGATTACCTCAGAATCGTTGCCGAAATAATTCGGCATTCCATTTTTTTATGAATAAATAAATAGCGGTTAAAAACGAGCGATGTATTGCATCGCAAATTTGATACCCGTTTGAAGTGTCGACTCTTTTCTATCTGTACAGTTTTTGTATTTGATTGTGATTCGATGTTGCAATCTATTTCTTTCTCCCTCAAATGGTCTCTTCTCATAATAACCTTATTATTTTTGAAAGTTCTTTTTGTTGTTGACTTCGTTCAAAGATACCGTCAAAGATCGTAATTCCCATTTCCATCAAAAAGATTATTTAACTTTATTCCACTTTCCTCCTACCTCCATCTCAGCTCCCAATTCCATACGTTCTACCCATTCCCTGCATCACCATATCCATTCTTTTTCCCGAAAGATTGTACGGTAGGAGGGGGATTGCACTGATTTCATTTGAATCTTAATGAAGGAACCGCATAAAATTAGCCACTTCTCTATGAGGTAATGTGTGTGTTCTTTCCATATTTAGAGACGGTATCTTATTAATGAGTAATGGAGTCATCAAAGTACGAGCATATGCGCCACTTCCCTGTCGACGTTTCCGACCGGCAGTGGGTTCATCAGACTTTTTTGTTTTGGTATTTGGCCAGGTAAAATTTTTTAAATTTTTTTTCCATGAGAAAAATTCGTTAAGAATTTTTTTTTTTTGCAATTTGCAATTCATGTTGATGTTTCATAATTGTAAATATACTTAGCGCGAATGCTGAAAATAATGTGCGAGATTTTTCTATTTCATAAAATCTTTGTTTAAATTTTTTTCTCGCTCAATTTGTTCTCTTATATGCATCTATTTTTTTTGTTTGTTTGTTTGTTTGTGATGATATGCCTCTTTTGTGTTTCTTATGAGAATCTGAAATCTATTTATAAATTTAATTATTCGCTTATTCCAGTTTTCATCGACATATCAAAAAGAAAAACAACTAAAAGTAATGTATAAGTTTTCACTATTTCAATTGTTTTTTTTGTCAAAATTTTTTGAAAAAGTGAAATCGCAAATCATTCAAAGGTATACAGTGATTTCAACAATAGTCCAATGATAAATTGCAGCAATATGTGCTGAAAAATATGTGGAAAGTGTTTTTCTAAAACGCATCTGAAAAATTGGCGCGGATTTTGCATTGACCACTTATCACCAAAAAAAGTAAATAATACAGATCTCTAGACAAAACACAACATCGCATTCAAATGGATTAAAAATTCGAAAAGAAGAATCTAAGCATCGTTGCCGTTCAACATTTAGCTGTTATAATGTTTCTATGGGAGCAATACCTTAGATGAGAGGGCGATTCAATTGCTAGCGAATAGTCGTGTCGATGCGTCTTCTGCAACTCTCATAAAATTACTAACGTATTGTTTAAATGGAAAAAAGGATTTATTTTGAGTGCTTTGATGAATAGGATTTTAAGATTGCAATATTTTGTATCGGTTTGTTGATTTGTTATAGTTACGAAAAGTTGATAAGCAACAAAATTGCCATTGATAGGAAAGTAATTAAAACGATGCGCTAAAATGTATCAAAAACAATAAATTAATCGCAAATCGTTTGAGAGGAAAAGCTGCTTTAGTGAAGCCGCCAATGTGATGCACTTAGCGGCTATTTCTAAACAACTCTAAAATGTGCAATAACAATTGTTGCCTTTTATGTGTGGGACCTCTAACCTCTAGAAGCATTTTACGTAAGAGTTGGCATTAAAAATGAGGGAAGAAAAGAACGATTGGGAAAGAGGGAGAAAAAGTTTGAGGGAGAGAAGTGAAATAAGCATACAAGAAGAATGAGCAATACAGATACTGTTTCTTCTTCGAGACAATAAAAGACTTAAAATTTTTTCTAAAATATATGTTTTTTTTTCTAAATTGTTTTGGTAGATATAAAATTCATCTTCCAGTTAAGAATTTGGACACTAACAATAAGTTCTTCATGAGTTGTTAAGAACTCAAGTTGAATAGCGAAGAATGTTATTCATTTATCGGAATAGGAAATCGAGCATAAAATAGTGAATCAATGCACACATATGGTCAAACAATACAATAATGATGGCCGTCTGAAGATGCCCGTAGGTAATTTTGCTGTCAATGGTGAGAAATTTCGATGATTTATGCATTTGCGATTAATATCATCGCTCATTATGCACTGATAAATTTCCTACATTATCATTTTCCAAATAAAGAAGGGAATCGAATTGAATAGAATGGCGTAATGAAACGAACAATGTGAATTGCTTATAAGCTGGTATTTCTTTGTAGAATTATGTTATTCATCCATAGACCTTTAGTGATAAAAGTACTGTTATCACTTGAAAGTGCGAGTGACGGTGAGATTGTCGTCTTTTAAAGAATCTGCAACCAAAATGAGATTAAGACCTGTGGAGTGCCACTTATCATTGGGTTGATGGGATATTATTATTAGGAAGATTATGGCCTTCTATAGGTATGAAACAAATTCAAAGAATAAAACAATTACATAGCTGTTGAAATTTAAAGTTTAATGAAGCGGATATCATCTAATAACTTTAAAAAATGATCTTTCTACTTAACAACCATATAGAAAACTCATAGAAGAAATTTTCTATCGATGTCATTTAAGAAAGAAAAATTACGATAAACAGTTATTAGTATTTTCTAGATTTGTTGAATTCTTAGTAATTTCTGCTTATTTCGAATTTCCGACGATAGAATGGACGATTGTTGGTTGAGTTGTTATTATAACATCGAGTAGTACGTTCCATTTCTCCCTTGTTTAATCGAAAAATAAAATAGCTAACTATTAAGTGAGGCATGGTGGTGGTGTAGCGCAGCGGTTAGATCAATATACCAACGGGTAGTGGCGTGCACAGGACTCTGGTTCGATGCCAGTCGGTGATGAAGGACATGTGCCGCCCCAGACTGAATGGACCGTGTGGAGTGGCGAATTTACTGAGAGAGACTGGTTTTTACTAGCAGGTTTTATGTGTTCACTGTTCCTCCACGTGAAAGGGATTACAGCTTGCCGACTTACATAACAGAGCATGAAACAAGCGTTGCATTTGTTTAATAGTGTTTGAATAACTGGCTTCATTATCATGCCTGCGTGATGAAGGATCATCAAGCTGTATTTTGCTTTAATTTGTGGCGGATGTTTTGAAATCTATTTGGTTGAAAATTTTGACAAATAAAATCAACAACGATTAAAATGACCATTCAGATGAGACGCATATTCAAAAAGACATTTAATCTCTTAATAATGATTTATTTAGTTTTTCACTTTATTTGCTAATTGACCGTAATAACCGCAGTAACATGACCGTAATGAAAGTGCTCTTAAAAAGTGATCGATTTGATTGAAAACCACCTGTTGCCTTTCCTTTAGCAGAACGAATTTATATGCAAAAGAGCAAATTAGAAATAATTCCTAGGAAAGGAAAATAATTGTCGAAAAAGAAGACTAAAAGCTAGTCGAAGGCCCACCACAGAGATGATAGTTCGGATCTATCATAAAATTTTGCATATGTGCAGATAAAAGGATTCATGTACTACGAGGCATTTTTGCACAAACGATCGTGAGGAAGGGAGGGGTGGAGTGAATATCAAAAAGGGCCGAAATAAGAAGCATGCTATTTCGTCGAGGAACTTATTTCGATTCTGATCACCTAATGTGCATATAATACATGTCACTTGTCAGTGTCCAAGCATAAGAGTTCGGTAAACATTAACATCTGCCAGAGCAATGGCACCTTTGAAAGGACCGCCTTTTATAAAGCAGATTATCGTAATCCAATTTGCAAATGCAATCAACGCTTCACGCCTTTTTGAAGCGCTATTCGTTGTGCAAACATTTACAAAGTGCATGAACTCGTCGGAGACAATGACCATCAATGAAGAGTGACCCTTAGTCATGAAGAGAGGGAGGGAGGGGATTGAAAAGAGGGTTAGACCGAAACAAAGTGAAAAATTAATCAACAAGCAAAGGCAAAAAGTATTTCGTGATAAAGATACGACGATATGACCAGAAAAGAGCAAAAAATTTAAGAGATTTGATTATTCAAAATCTGGGGGTTCGATACTTTTCAGCATCAAAACTCTTCACCTATACAATTCACGTGCAGTTGTTGCTTCGTTTTCTAGGAGACAAAATGTAATATTACGCCAAGATCTATTCACAAATGAATTTCAAATTTTGATAGAGATTTTCTCTTTCTTTCACCCCAAAGATCAACTAATTTTAAAGGGATATTCGCTCATCAAATGCATAGATTTCATATGTTCAACTATGCTGCAAATTAAAACGTTGAGAATAGAGAATGAAACGCACTAATTTACTCAACGCGGAAATGAAACATCTGTAGAAGAGAGGATGAAAAAAAAACCACTGAAAGAAGGGAAAATGAGCACTCCGATATTGACAAAAAAAGCTTCCATTTCCGGAGATGAAATTGATTTTGAAGTTACCGATAGTCATTGAGTTCGCACGCTATCCGAAAAAAAAAACACTCCTCACCTAATCCATTGTTAGTGCTGATATTCGCAATGAAAGAGCAATCAAATGCCGCCATGTTGTTGCACTAGGGCGCCTAATAAAGAGAACTCCAAGGATTCTACTATAGAAAATGTGAAGAGATTAGATCGGAATCATAAAAGCGCAATTTCAAATTATTGCATACCTTACTGAATTATCGACTAAACATTGAAAGATGATCACTTCATCTAATAGATAGCATCTCAATGTTGAAAGCGGGTAAATTATACGAAGTGATAAGATGTAAGACATTGATGAATTTGATATATCAACTAGGATGTTCTATGAGCTGAAAAAATCTTCATTTTCTTTTGGCAAACCAAGCAGAAGAAGCTTGATAAGGCTGAAACCTTTGGACCTTGATAAAGCTAGCTTTCATAGCGATAAATAAGAAAGGGAGATAATAAAAAATGATTGATAAATCTTCTAAATTCCTTTCAATTCGCTACTCAATATTTAGGTGATGCGTTAGAGTTTGATGTGATAATGTTTACGTTATAGGGATGGTATGATATTAGAAATGCACATATCTTATTTATGCACCTTTGTGATAGAAACCGCTTGAAACGGTCATTCTTTGGCATGAAGAAGAATATATAATGCACCTAATACATAGTGGGCCTTCAATTTTTTGCCATTCGGATGAATCACACAATCTTTTTGCTCTAAAATAACCATGGAAGTCTTTTCTTTTAAAGGGATTAAGCAATATAGATCTAAAGACAAGTCTTAATCTTTCTTCATATTGATCCCTATGCAACCTGATATGCTACGGAAGTTGGTTATCTGTATTATTAACGTTCTTCGAGATGGTTTGCTAGAAGACAGTTTCTACTTGGTGAAGATTTGTGCCGTTCAGATAAAATTTTGATTGATAGTTTAACTTTACGACCTGCCGGTGTTTCTTATTTTCTTATCACTCCTTAATTAGCTAATTTTGCACTCTTTTTCCATCAGAATTTCCAGGAATATGTATCGCCATATGATGAAACTATGAGCAAACGACACCGGATGTTATATCTCTCATTTTATTTTACAACTCATCGTACTCGGCATGATATATATATATTCCTTATCTTTTGCTCGCAGGGAAACTTTTACCTACCACTGCATAACTTAGATCATTTGCCATATGATCATAATAACGTTCATCTAAACAAAATGAACTAATTCAATTGCAATATTAGTGTCTCTGTTTATTGATGAATATTCTGTTACCATTTTCTTCACTTTTGATTAGCGATGAACTATTCGAGTTCTTCGTAATTAAGTAAAGAAAATTGTTAGAGTTATTCATATGGACGACAATGGATTATTGAGGATATCTAAAATAGACAAAGAATATAGATGATTGGAATGCCGAACAAACAGAAGAGATCATGAGAGATTCCCCCACTTATTAAAGAAATTACGATGAGTTCAGCCTAAAGCATAATTGGCCATCATGATGCTAGGTGAGTTGATCGGCGAACATCAAAAGATACTTGTTACCATTCAAGTAATTAGCATCGAACAAAATTGTGGTTTGAATAGACTCTAATGTGTCTTTATTTGCTGCTCGTATATGGATCGTACTATTTGATAGCTTCACATAGTACGATGCTTTTTGCACTTTCTTTATCTTCCGACTTAAAGCGATCGCATTTTGAGTGAATCATATTCGATCAATTCAACCATAGGCATTTTAATTCGCTGCAATGTTTTTAACCTCTAAAACTATTTTAAACGGTTGCGATCAAGTATATACAATTTCTTAAGATTTTCCTTTATTGCTAAGAAAGAGTATGGAGCTGTGCCAGAGGAATAAGAAGGTGAGGATATCGCTATTCTTGACGTATATGAAATTTGGCATATACAAAAGTATTAGTGTAGAATTAAGCAGTTGAAATTTTGGCGTAGAAATCTGATGGGAAGATGAGATTGCAACTTCGAAGATTGAAAAAATGGCAAAGCGAATGAATGAGCGCATCATAAAGCGATGCCAATATTTCTTGTTTCATTCCCACTTGATTTATTATTATTATTATTTTTTTTTTGAAATTATTGATAGATTGCTGCAGCGAAAAACGTTAGAGATCTTATTGCATCTATTCATATGCATAATTTCTTTTATTTTTCTTCATCTCTGTATAAACTAATCACCAATTTTTAATTCGTTTATTCATTCATTCAAAATACAACAGCAATCAAAAGACATAAACCATCGTTGTTGAATGCGTTATCGTAAAACATTCGGTGAGTAATAAGAATTCTCTATAAAGAAATGGCTAACGAATTGTCGATAAATGTACACATGTGCAAAGCATTTTCAATGGATGAAACAGATTGCATCCGAAAACAGATGTTAAGGATAGACTGTGGATACTGTAAAGACCACAACAACAGACAGTATCGATAGCACCATCATGTTGGCATGTTCACATTGAAAAGAGGTCACTGACTCAATTGTTGGAAGTGCATATGAATGGTGGATAACATCCAGTAGAATGACCACTTAAATTTTTTTCAATTTTGGTGTTTGAATTTTTCATGTCGAGCAGAACGATTTCATTTTTTTTAGAAACTTTTTCATGCTTATTCAAAAAATCTGATGCTTGTTCCATATATTTAGAGTCAGCAGAGAAATTTGAAACAATTTTGATCGCACAATGAAGCGAACAAAATATAGGCATTTAGATCGAACATATTTTATTGGTCGATTAATAAAGGTCACCGGCAAAGGCATCAAAACTCAAAAATTCTCTGAAATATTTGAAAATTTCTATGCGAATTCTTGAAAAAAAAAATTGTTAAATGTTTTCGTTCAAAAAAAATTTTTTTAGCCATCAGAATCAAATATTATTCGAGATATCATTAAGCGTTTGTTGTGTGTAAAACATTTGGCAAATTTTCAAAATGACGTTATTAGTTCCCATTCAAAAATAAGCGGAAGTTGAGGTGATAATAAAATCGTCGGACTGATTGTAATAGATGATATTTCAGGAATTATTGACGGAGTATCTTTCCACATTTTATGAGACTAATAAATAAATAAGTATTAGCTATCGTCCGATTGTGCTGTATAGTTGCCGTATAAAATCTGAAGAATTTAGGTCAAATAGCATCGTCGAATGAGCGGATTGCCAAAAGAAATTGCGAATTTTTTTCACCGATGGATATATTTACAACAGGTGTGACATAAATTTGATGATAGAAATCACATCACTGACGCAGATCGATAAGTGCCTGAATGTTGTGCATTTGAATTTGGAGATCAAAAACAACTGAAATTGCTATCCACCATCTGAATTTGAATTCACTGCTGAGACAAAATTTCACTTCAATATTTACTGTCCAACAATGTCGAACATAATCGATTCTTAGACTAGAATTTAGTGTTTAAAAGGATGTCAACAATATTTGAGAAAATTTTGATTCAAATTTTGAAATTTCGGATGCGATTATTGATTATAGCATTCTGGGATCAACGATATGCGATATGATCAACGACATCAATACGGCATACGGGACAAACGAAACGAAACGTTTCCCATTCCGATTACTTAAAAATTCATATTTTTGGTGGAAAATTTGCCGAATCAAAGGAAACGAAAACTAGAGCTCGGAATATAATAGATGAATTATTGCCTCATAAACGACGCATAAACATTCGATTGAAAGTGCGATAATCGGAAATGCCATAAATTAGGCATTCAATATCAACAATTGTAGCGATATATTTTGCTTGAACTACTGCTTACATGCACATCTGTTCATTTACATATGCGTAGCGAAACTTTTAGCCCATAAACAAATAAATCGGTCGCCTTTCGTTTAGGGTTATTCACCGACAACTTTGAAGATGTACTATATAGTTTTCCCGTTGAAACCTATCACGTATCTAACAATCGTTAACTATACTAACGTTCAACATTTTACGTTGCGAGATTTGATATAATTGACTTGTTGATCCTCATACTTGTCTTAATGAAAATCCTTGGAGGTTTACTTCATGGTTTTGTCGATGGAATAAACCTTACTACGACTTAATGCGTACGCATTGTGGTTGAACGCTCCAACTGTACCTTATGCTTCAAAGTGACTTAACCTCATATAGACACATGATGAACTCATAGTCTCGTTCAAATAACTGGCTAACCTACGCAGTGCTTAGGAATGAGAAATTCTTCCATTTCTGGGATTCCATATATTAATTAACCGGACTCTTTTAACACCGGAAAAGCGTTTATGTCGATGCGGATATGTTGTATAAGCATGGATCAGTTTGCATCGTTGCAGATCACGTTCTTTACGCCCATTCGTGCATAGCTAAACAATTTCATACAACTGCAACTGTTAAACATTTGCTTCATTTATACCTGCGTATATGCACCTGGCACACCTTATGTCTTAATAGATGTACAACTTGAACGAGACACATATTGCTGATATCTAA
>JAAVTS010001003.1:46852-59117 GCA_022845575.1 Baylisascaris ailuri | reverse complement strand
AGCAAGCAATTAAAGCAGTCATAAAACAAAGTGGGATCGATACTACTAACGATATTTACAGTTCGATGAACTGAAGGTAAACAAACCTCTCACCTCGGGTAAACGTTCTAGATAAGGATATCTAATGTCCAGTTACATGTACACAGTTTATAATCCTCCCTATCTATAGATGCCTCGAATATACCTCTAGGCATTGATGAAGATATATTAAAGGTATATAGATTTATAGGTAAACTTCATTTAAAAGCGCAAACTTTTAGTTGTTGAATTATTACTCATCACTTCAGCGATATGCCAAAATACCAATCATTACTAATATAGGTCAACAAACGATGTGATCTCTATATTGCTTGCGAGTGATTTAGTAAGACAATTGTAATGGTAGCCATATTCTCAATGTTGACAGGAAAAAGAAAAGAAAAAAAGTGGAATGATTGCGTTTCGGCGAGTATCGTTGTAAAGCATACAAATTGTGTCACTCGAATTGTTGGTGATGCTTCCGTTTTGCCGCCTATGTTTTCCGCCTATAGCAAATTGCTATCGACTCACGCGATATACACTTCCGGAAATGCTTCGGCAGCAATCTGATACTTTCTTTTGTTGAATATTTCCCTATCGTTCGTAAAAAAAAATGATAAAAATTATTAAAGAAAATACCTTTTTAGAAAAAAGAATGGAAATATTTAATATCTAAATTGAAATCTAATAAAACTACAATCTCTATTGGGATAGCTAAGCATTCGCAAAGATTGTTAGCTATTAAGAAAATATTCAAACGAAGGAAAACCGCTACAAAGACCAACGGAGATGGGGATGGAGGAACAAAGAAATATGCAAATATTAGCCCACATATATTAGAAATATCCATGTATTACTGTATATAAGAAACCACTCTTTAAATGCAATAAATTCTAGAAAAATTGCCAATCGAATACAAATTAATTAACAACATTTTGGAGTTGTAAATACTATAATAAGAGAAATTCATCTCAAACAATTAAACAATACAACTAAAAACACTAATTTACGAATACTTACCAAAATCAAGAAGAGAATATTTAAATATTCAAATTGACAATTCATCTAAGAGGTAAAACGACTTCAAATAGGTAACTGAAACACTTTAAAGAATGCTAGTTCTTTTTTTTGTTGTTGATTTTTATATTAATTTATATTATTTATATTAATTTATTTGTTTTGAATATATTTATTTCGCCTTTATTCATTTCAAAAATATAATCGATAGTTTATACAATAAAATACTCTCAATTTATTTCAACTTCCCAAAAAATATATCGAAAAATGCATGAGTAATGAATAGAAAAATGAGTGAAAAATGGGGAAAAAAAAAGAAAAAAAACGACCGAAGCATAAAAATGATTAAATTCGGAATTAATAAACGCAAAAAAAATGCACTGGTCGAATTCATACAATATGAAAAGTATCTCTGAGTAGATCAAAGATGTACGAGATCAATCTTTTTGAGGTCAAACAGTTCAACACATTCGATTTAATCTACAGTTGTTTGATTCAAGTTATGATCTATTATCCTGATTCAGGGAATCATACATGAATAAAGCGGCAATTTCAAATTAACCAATTGTTTAGCAGCGAACGAAACACGTTGACCATTCGATGTGATGTCATCTTCGATTTAGCTTAAATGCGCTAAGCAGCTAATTCTACTCGTGCCGCTCCTCCTTGCTGTATTGTTTTTTTTTCAGTATTTTTCTTCGTTTGTATATTCTCTCATTTTGTTTGTTTTCTTTAATCCTCTCATCTTTAACGATATTTTATTGATTCATCTTTTTCTCAGCGATGAATTTGTTCGCATGAATGCAGCTTGCAATGCGCATTGTGTCGGAAGCACGACAGCCGTCTTTTTAGTTGAACTCATTCAATGACGATTGTTCATCGTTTCTTTAAATTTCAGCCAACAATATAAGTAAAATTCAGAAACACTCCAAAAAAGGTTTCAGGATGGGGAAACGAGCATTAATCCGAGGGGAGAAGAACAGAGGGATCCCAAGAAAGGGAGGTAAGGGGGACGAGAGAGAGGAAGAGGTGAGGGAACGAAAATGAAGTTATTTCGTTAAATCAAGCACATAAAATACTATAACGGGAAGAATATAGAACCCAACGCTTTTATCCCCCCCCCCCCCCTCCTCACTCTAATGGCGAAGGCAGTGATTGTAAGTGTGGAGTCAATATCTCCCGAAATTTTCGAAAAATAAGTTTCTGTAACCCTTCAGGAAATAGAATCTCGTCATTCTGGATCATTCTGGATCAAACTGGATCATTATTCGTTGTCGTCGAAGTTGCCGATCAAACGCATTCCTCAACCTCCTAAAACAATAGATGGACATTTTAAGAAGGTTTTATTATTTTTTGCACTGAAAAAATCACTGCTTCTTTTGAATTCCTTTCTTGCGGTTTTGGAACATTAAACTATTTGTTGTGCCGTTCCGTGTGCCAATCAGGGATGAACCGGAATATTGCGATTCTTCTAGAATGTGGCCGGTATTTTTTACGTTCGGGTTTCACTCCGATCACTTACCCCCTCCTTGCTCATTCCCTCATATCAATATTCACTCATGTAAATAAACCCAGTTCTACACCTCATGGCTTCAAGTGTTTGTTCTGGTAAACAATTATTGGTTTAGGAAATAATAAAACATTAATAATAGGAAATAATAGGGCATTAATACTAACTGTTGTTTTATACTATAGAGGATTATTCACATGAGCTAATTAATCATCATGTGATGCAATAAGGAGCATTTTAGAAATATTCGAGTGATGGATTGAAACTGTGTCGTTTTTTATATCAAAACAACCGCCTGAACCACTTAGCCATAGATACACCAACAAGATTGGAAAAAAAAAATAGAACAGTTCTTCTTATTTCTTCATTCACCACTTATGTGGAAGGTATACTTGACACAAATTGACTTCTTATCGATATTAGAAACTTTTTACATTCGAAATCACCTAGAATGAAACAAATTTTGCCGTTAATTTTGTCCACTTTTGTCCACTTCAATTGACAAAATTGACAATTACGTCCGGAATAGAAGCATTCCTTTTTTTTTCTCTCGGAAAAATTGCATAAAATTACTCATTCCAATACAAGGGATGGCAATATCGATAATGAATGTTTTTTTTTTTCTAAATAAGTACATCCAATATACTTCTATATCGTTATGTGATGTAATACACAGTTGTATTGGATCGTCTGCAATTGAATTAAGAAGATATAAAAATCGTCATTGAATTTCCATCACAGAATAATTGCAATAAATCTCGAATTGCAATATTTTTGCAATTAAATCTATGAGAATGATTTCGATTATGCAATTGTACAATTATCGAAATGCAGCGCAAAATATTTGCGTTCACTTATATTATCGATTCTCTGAAAATAATCTTATAAAACTTAAATTCGTTTTTTTTTCGAATTTTTGATTTTCAAAAATTTTTGATTTGCAAAATGCAAAAAAAAAATTCCAACAAAAAAAAACAAATTCAACAAATTTCCAAGTAATAAATAAATGATTTTGTTTTAGCGTTTTTATAAACAATGAGGATGAATAAAATTCGAAGACTATCATATGATGCAACTTAAATATGGCAAACTTCATCGTTTTTATTTTTGCTAACGTTAAATTAAAATATTTGCATATAAATTCACGTAAAAATATGAAAATGTAAGATTTTAATGATGTGTTTTCGATAAAGATTTACAAAAAACGCATAAAAGCGATACAAATCGATAAAATAATTTCTAATATATCTCAACGGATGTATATAGTTTTTTTATTAATACTTAAATCTAGAAATGCAATTAAATAATGTAATTCAGTTTATATTTTTTAATGTTTAGTAGATTCTAAAGGGAAATTAAAAGATGATTAATAAAGTAAAGAGTGATGATTAAATGAACTTAAAAATAAAATATCATTCAGATAGCATTTCACTCACTTAAATCACTTATTGAAAAGTTGAGAAAATTCTTAAGAATGAATGTAATTTCCTATTGTTTCCGCTTTCAATTTTGAAAGTTTTTGAAGTTTCTAATATAAAATATTATTTTTATATTATTTCAAATTTTATTATTATTTTTGAAATATTTTCAAATATTTTTTTAATATTTCACAATCGATTATTTCGAAAGAGAAATTTTTTTTTTCTTTTCAGGGAAAAATTTTTTAGTTTAGTCGATTGAAAGCTTCCATGATCATCGATGAAAACCATCAAATAAAACGGAAATCGGCACTAATGCATTGATGAAGTTAAAAAGTAATTCTGCACCTAAATATCACCTTCAATAATTTTGCACTCGCTATACCGTCGAATAGATCTTTATTTTCGAAATTTTTGGGGAATAAGAAATAGCATCTCTCAATATTCATTCGCTTCGTTTTAATATTGCATTCCTGGAAATCACCTATTATCGTGCATTTGCAACATTTAATACTATTGCTATATTTTTCTGAGTAACTATTTTAACCATTTAAATTGATACCTTTTTTTATATTAAGTAATAATTTTCGGTAGAGATGTTTTAGAAGTAATTATGCAAATTTTGATCATTAAATATTCAAATTATATAAAATACGAAATGTATATGCATGATTATTTCTTTATGATTTACATATGGCTAACTATAATGGTTCTCCATCATGGAATTCAATTATTCTTTCTTTTGAATTTTATAAAATTCACTAAACTTAGCGTTTATTAATTGATTTACTCGAATGCGATATTACATTTCTAAGGCTTACTTTTATTTATTTTGTTTATTTTTCGAAAAAGAGAAAAAAAAATCATTCGAAAGAAATGAGGTGAACAGACTCTATACAAACAGAATGGTGTGCTCGTGCTCTTTGTGTAGCACTTGATGCTCGTGTGGCATTTGTTCACGTTATTGAGGCCTCTCACACAATTGCCACCCACTTATAACCAGCCGGTCACTCACCTTTTTTGTATTTCTTTCGCTTTTGTTGCACAAGCAAATTCAGTCACTTATATTTCATAAACTATTGCCTTCAGCTACTTTTTTTTAACGTTATTCAACCACACCTATATACTTTCTACCTTGAAATAAAAGCTCTACCCAAATAGAAATCCTTTTTGATACCCTACTATCTCTTTCTTTCTTTAAAGCGAACCCACTCCGAACTTTATAGGCTCTGAACCAATCTTCGATAATTCCCTTCTGCCTTAAAAGCATTTTCTTATCTTTTACAATAATGTAACTTACTGTAAGCAATACTCCTTCCTTTGAGCTATTTGAGTGAACACTGATAATTGACTATTTGAGTAAACAGTAAACAATAATTGAGTAAACAATGAAAATGACTCCGGAGTCAGGCTTCTCTAAAAATCCAATTAAATGACTTATTCAAATTAAATCACTTGGTAGCTCATTGTTTAGAAAATAATCAAATCTTTCCTGCCATGAGAGAAGATTACTTATTTAGGCGAAACAAAAATGAACATCTAAAAATGTCTTATCTCATAATTTCACATAGTTCACAATTCAAATTCATTATATATGCAAATATGCATAACAAATATATGCAAATTACTATATTTTCGCCTTTGAAATCCATCAAATTTACACGGTGTGCATCTTATTTGAGAGCGCTAATATGCTTGGATTGATCGATATGAGCTAACAATAAAGTAGAACTATAATACCCCCCCCCCCCCCCCCTCCCTCCTCCTCCCACATTACCCAACCTCCTCCTTCCCTTCTGTCTCTTTCATGCTCTTTCATTTGTTTCCTTCATCGCTATCTCAACACAACATAGTCTTTAGTTCCTCAAATTTTCTAGTTCATTCTATTTTCCCTTCTATGCAGTAATTCGTTTGCGTGTATGTTGTTTACGACTCTCTATGTGACAATGGGATGGTAATTTTCAAAACTGGAATTCTCAATGATGAGACGACGTTCATATTATACCCATACATGAAGTGATCCCTCATGAATCCACTTTTCATTATCGTGCTTTAATATTAAATCACTCTAGAGGTATTCATATTCTTCGTTGAATATCTATGATATATATTGTAGCTTATGAACACCTGCTAGGTTTCTTTTTTTTTTCGATAGAAATGAATAAAATATAATTGTTCTATGAGGAATTTGAGGAGGGGGTTTATTTGAAATTCTATGGTAGAAATTACTATATAAGTATTAATTTATAATCACTTTACTAAAATTAAACGCATATAATTTATAAATTGTAAAATATTTAGGAAAATTGAAAAAATATATAATGCAATTTAATAAATAATCAAATATAAATATTTTTACAAATCTCTGTAATGCTAATGTTAGCCATAAAGGTAAATTGCTTCTTTAACGTAAGCATTATGCTGTTCATGGTATAAGCTGTATACTAGCTAATTGTACAGAATAGAATCTAGCTAATTGTACAGAATAGAATAAGTAGTGTACAACGATTTGAGTGTAACAAAATGTGCCCTATATTTGACCGATTCGGCCAATTTGACCGATTCGGCCAATTTGACCGATTTGACCGTTTTGAACTTTTTCATCCAAGATGCGCATTTATTCTTTTCTTCAACATTTAACCATTGAATTGTTGAACCATTTCCTATTGAATGCATCCTCTTTTTAATTGATTTTCTTTCTTATTACTGGTTTTTATTTAAAAAAAGATAATTGTTGACAATGTCATGCCATCAGCCAAGTCAAATATCGGCCAAATATGGTCAAAAATTGACTTCCTAGCATTCTTTACTATTCATTTCATAGGTAACCATTGATAGCAAAAAAGAAAAAAACATGTTATTTAATCATTCAAACTATTCTAATACAATTTCTAGTCAGCTATTAAGCAAACAAAAAAATTGCCCATCGTTGCCCAATTTGATCTTTTTCTTCAAAACCTTTATCTCACATATACATACATGATATAGCCGTAGGTCACTAGACATTCTCGGTGAAATACTTGAAACTGCCGCCAAAATAACTACCAATAATGGAATCTCGGAGCCGGTTCCGTTTGATCGTCGTAGCCGGCAAAAATTCAAATTTCCGCTGCTCAGCATTTTGTTCACCTACTGCTAGTCATTATTCCTATCGAAGAGGAGGAGGGGATGCGTTGCATTTCACGCTGACGTCATCACTGAGGTGCACATGAACAGATGGCCAGTATAACCAACCAACCAACTAGTCGGCTGCGCAATATGGAGCATTCGATTGCCCGAATGATGTGTTTGGCTATTCTTTCTGTTAGAATTTTATCTTCGTGACACATCGCACTATCAATGTGAACACCGTTATTGCTCTAATCTATTTAAAAATTTTTTCATTTTATTTGAATAAGTTTCTTATAAATTGAATTTGCATAAATATTTTTGAAAATATCGACTTAGAAAACGAAATTTAAATCTGAATTAGAAGAAAATTTTCGCCGAAATCTTCGAAAAAAAGAACGCATATTCTTTTTTTTTCATATGCAAATTTTGTTTAAATATTTTTTGTTTTCATTTTTTCTTTATTTTCTATTGGAAAAGAAACTCTTATATGTATATGCAAAATTATTTCTTATTATTTGATTGATTATATGCTATTATTCGAAAAAATGTTATGATTTGATGAGGTCAGTTTTGTTTAATTAAATGATAGTTTTTTTTGTTCTTCATTGATTAGTTATTACTATACTTTGCATATAATTTTCTAATTTATTGATTGATCACATCGTTTCTATCCATCATTTAACGTTAAATTTTTTTAAATGCAAATGTTTTATTTAAATTTATTCAAAT
The DNA here is from genome assembly GCA_022845575.1 of Baylisascaris ailuri. Taxonomy (NCBI): domain Eukaryota; kingdom Metazoa; phylum Nematoda; class Chromadorea; order Rhabditida; family Ascarididae; genus Baylisascaris; species Baylisascaris ailuri. The sequence goes on along the minus strand of JAAVTS010001003.1, from coordinate 51,314 downwards.
ATTGATCAATATTAAAATTAATAATATTTAGATTATTGATTTTTCATCATCCCTCTCTTATTTGAAAAAATTTTGAATATCTAATCGATGATTAAATTTCATTTCTTCTAACAATAAATCTAATCGAATTTTGGCGCATTTACATATCGATTTTTTTCCGCAATTATGAAAAAATATTTAATAGAAGAATTTAATACAATTTTTTTTTTTTTAATTTTATGGTAAAAAGTGTGATATTTTTTGTAATCACTAAAGGAAANTTTTTTTTTTTTTAATTTGATGGTAAAAAGTGTGATATTTTTGTAATCACTAAAGGAAATATATTGAAAAATGTACTTGGTTTGTGCTGGAATAAATATATTGTTCATTTCCTCTTTCCCTGCACCCTTTTCCCCTTTCCCTCATCGTCCCCCTCCCCTCTACTTCCTTCCCCCCCCCCCCCCCCTTCTCTTAGCTCTTTCATGTTCTATTAAATCGCCAATTGATTGCCTGCTGGTCGATGTCTAGACCCATTTGCAAACAAGCTTCACTCTTCTCTAATTCAATTGAAGCGAACGAATTTCATGGCCACATAAGCAACACCCATGGCCTAGAATAGCTAGGCTTCATAGTGGATGTTTTAAATGCATTTTTTATCCACAATGATCTGCCATTTTCTCTTTATTTTTCAAACTCAACTACTTCGCTTTCTTATTTATAAGTTCCACACCCTCATCCCCTTTCCACTTTAAGTTATCCCTCAAATATACGTTGATTTTGAGAAATTGTGGATGATGTAAACTCCCTTGTGCGAATATGTCTCGAATATAAGCCTATTTTGAGATTTGCGCAGGGGGGGGGGGGGGAGGGGAATAAACTTGTCCACCACTGATATGGGGAGGGGAATAAACTTGTCCACCACTGATATATGTTGATTTTGAAAAATTATACGTAGTATATGCACATGGGCTTATAAACGAGGAATACGGTAGATAGAGGTTAATAATGTTTTTACTGCAAATAGCAGTTACTTTCCTTTTGCGCAAGTTTTTTTTTCTCTTGAAAGTCAATACCATACGCTACTATTTTCTACATTTAGTATTTCTATTCCTTACGTTTCTATAAATAACTGAAAATGAAAAAGCTGAAAAGATTAGAACGATAAGTGAACTCCCGCTTAGGGAAATATCTCGCGTTGTAATACGTTGTTTCTTCTTTCTTTTTTTTTTTCGTCGAAGAATTTGTGCAAAAAAAAACTCAATTCGCTATTTATTCGCTATTTCAAATTTGTGAGAAAAACTCAATTCGCTGTTTATTCGCTATTTCCCAATTAGACAACAAGATGCCGTTCATACGATCAATATGGCACCTTCATGAAGTGTTTAAATTGGTTCGTTGCCTTCATTTGTGTTTCGCTGTTTTTTTTTTTTTTTTTTTGTAGCGCAATTCAAGGTCGGATGCCATGTTCCACCTCCATACCCAATGCGACTAGCTCCTAATTTTAAATGGCCACCTTTCAACTGACAAAAGCCAATTGAAGCGTTTTAGAGAACGAAGGAATGTGCACTTTATTGCTTGCGACGTTTCATTCTTTAACATTTTTACGAATCTATATGTGCAAAGAGTTTTTGAAGTTTTCTCACTTATGATATACGTGTTCCTGTGTGTCGTTCTATCCGCCCGGCGGGTTTCAGTTTGGGAACACCTAAACCTAAAATTGAAATGTTTTATGATCACTTAAATGTTGTAGTTGTGAATGATGAATCTCATCTGTATGTTTATATATTTGCATTTGTCTGCCACTGTTGTTTTCATTAAATTCGAGAATGAGGTTTACTCTCCTAATAAGTTTTAATAGAAATAAAAGCGGAATATTTGATTCAAAAATTTATGTAACGAGAAAGTTTTATAGAAAAGCAAATAATTAGCTATTTTATTTTTTATTTTATTTTTATTTTTTATTATTTTTTCAGAGATTTTGACAATCGTTGAATCTATTAGCGAAAAATATAAAAGCACATATCGTACTTAAAATCTTTGAAGCAATCTCTGATTTATTTTGCCCAAACTATTGCTCTTAGAATTGATTTTACAATTTTGACAGCTGCTCTAAGATATGTGGATTGCATTGAGGTCAAAAAAAAAAAGAAAAAATCTATGCGAAAAATGTCGAAGCCTATAGCATTTAGGAACAGTTTCGCATATTTCATACATTGAGTTCTAGCTCAGACGGTTGGTTGTATTGATCGCTGGCTTATATTGCTCTTAGCTATCTGGTTAGTTATATTGGTGGCTTGCTTCTACTTGTATTGTTGTCGATTTGACATTGTTCCGATCTTAGTTTGTACCCGAAATGCTAGAAAAATGGTCCATTCTATTATATGTATGAATTTTATTTATTTTTTAATTCAATTTACTATGCGGGTGAAATATTTACATAAGGAATCGTATGAGGCGTTAAATAAACAAAGAAGAAATAAATAAATAAATAAATAAATAAATAAATAAATAAATAAATAAATAAATAAATAAATAAACGTTCTCACCATAATTTGCTAAATGAAGCTACTGGCTAAAAATTTTGTCATTTGAGCAAATATTTCGACATTTTGACATATTTCTAGCATAAATGCTTCATTTTCAGAAAACGAAAACTATTATAATAAAACGTCTAAGGATCTTACATTTTCTATTTAAGAAGCCGTAGCCGAAAGATTGCGCCAGCGTCCTCATTTACGTTGTAGCCCCTAACACCTTACCTTATTCTAAAAAAGTTAGCTGTGGAAATCTTCTGGCGGAAATAGCACAATATGTGCTTTTTGCATTTTTTTTTCTACTGGATCAATCAGTTTCTTAGATTACTATACAAATATACAACAATGCATCTATGTTTTAATTTATCCTATTCATGAAAATCTCTCATAAAATATTTGTTTATTTTCTAATCTTGGCGATGTAAAATACAAGCCAATCGATTGCAAAATATTTGAAACTATTAAAATATTTATTTTTATTTCCAAAACAGGCAGATAAATTTTTTTAAAATAATATGGAACTGAAGATTATAAAAGTAAACCACAAAAATTTGATGTCATATTACATAATAACGCCATGTTAGCAATCGTCTCTGTACTATTACCAATGCAATAAAAAGAAATAAAATTTTCACTTAGATTAGCCATTTTAAATACTTATTATTTATTACTTATTACAACTATCTATTTTGTTTTTTTATTACCTATTTTATTTTATTAATTATTATAACCGTCTATTTTTGAAGTGATTCATTTTATTTTCACGTGATTTAAATTATGAAATATACAGGTTTCATTATTGTTTTGCGCGCTACCTGTATGTTATACCTTTATTTATTATTTGCTTCTCTTCAATGATTGTATCCTCTTCAATTGTAAACACCTATTTCGAGTTCCTTCATTGGATTGTTGTTTTGTCAATAAAATTTCCGCTTTCTAATGATTTTATTGGATGTTTGTTTTTCTTTTTTTTTGAGTTAAATATGTGGAGATCGAAATAGATCGTATTGTAATTTTCATTCCTTTAGTACAGGTTATAAATATTGTAAGAAATGCAGATGTAAAGAGAAACAAAAACGATGAAATAGAGCGTAGTAGACTGCGTTGGAATATTTAAAGAGTTTAGTTTATGAAGAGAAGCGAGCCTAATGTACCAGTATTTATAGGTAGGGGGCAACGATCCGCCCCAAGTATGTGTCCTTATTACCTTCTGTTTCATTTCTTTCCAATCGTAAATTTTCGTTTGATCTTTGATTTTCTACGCTCAAGTGTTTATGAGTAGATCAAAGTGTAGATTATTTAATTGGTACCGGTTTTATTGTAATACTCATCAATCGGTGTTTTTCTCATTTAGCAGTTAGTAGTTTTAAACTCTTCGAAGCAGTTTCCACCACTAAAATTTCCATTCTTTTTAATTACATCGTTGACACTTTTCTCACTCATTTGTAGTGAAACCCTACTATTTTCCTCTTGCATATTTTAATTTTTTTAATAAAAAATAGTGGAAAGAAATTTTTCAATCAAAAAGGAAAAATAGGAAATGAAATTAATAAAAATTTTGGGAGGAATAAAACTTTCTTGAAGGAATAATTTGAAGAATTGAGATTAGAAAAATATATAGATGTGAAAAAAGGCGAAAATATAAATCTTAAAATGTGATACTCTTTTTTTATAGTTAATTTTTGCGGGTTAATGCCTACAATAATTGTTAAATCATATCTGTACATATTGTATTTGTACTTCATAATGATTATATATTTATATTATTTTTTAGCTGATATTTCTTTGTATTTTATATTCTTATTTAAAATATGATATGATTAGATGGCATAAAATATGATGCGGGACAATTTATGATAGAAATATTAATATAAAATCGATATGCAATCGTTTTTTTTTTCTATGAAAATATGAGAAACAATAGTGGTAACACCTTTATAACCGATCGT
>JAAVTS010001003.1:26553-42705 GCA_022845575.1 Baylisascaris ailuri | reverse complement strand
CCCCCCTCCCCTCCTCCCCCTTCCCTCTTCCCCCCTTCCCTCCCCCTCCGTCGTATCAACGCCCTTCTTTCTGCGTTATGATGAAGTTGGGTGTTTTTTTTGTTACTGTAATGTTAAGTGAGGTATATTGGTGTGTTGGACGATGAGTAGATCGGTCACGTATGTTATGCTTCCATCAGCCGTGATGTACGTTTATCATCTATCTATCTTCAACCGATTGCACTCTCAATAGGAGATATAACACAGCCGCTTATTTCATTCTTATTTCGTTACTCTTTATTCCTTTTGAAAACCATCGACTTTAATTTGCTTAATTTGCATAAATATTATAATTGTTTACCTTATTAAAATAAATAAATTATTTTAGCAAGTAATTTATTAATATTTTTTCATTTCATATATAAATTATTATTAATCGATTGATCAATCGATTGATCGATAATAATTTTTGATCGGCTCAATATATATTTAAATATTCTTCGTATTGTAATTATTTTCTTTAGCGTTTTTTCTTTAATATTTAATGCATATATTAGAAAAGAAAATATTTTTCAAGGATCCGTAGAATTGGTTATTGCATAAGTAATTCCTGGAATCAAATCATTGTTGAAGAGCGTGATCGCCTAAGGTGATCGAAATGATCGTCAAGACGGCATTGAAATTGCTCACCGATACACTACTCAATTGTACCGATGGACCATTCACAGTGCCGACAGCCGGCTATTACCTATCACGTATATTACTTTTTCTATTATTTTATTGTATAAAACATATCTGGGTGAAATTCTTCGTAAAATTTTAAGTTTCTTTCTTTTTATATTTTTTATATAAATTTTTATTTTTACATATAAAATTCTTTATATGTAAATTCTTTAAATTCTTTATATGGAAAAGTTTTCTTTACATATAATTTTGTTGATGAAGTTATTATTAAACTACTTTACTATGGTGACTTACATAAGTTCTTCGATTTGAGAAAGTAAGGTGAATTATAGGTTAAATGTGGTAGTCATGGCTCGGTTAGGAGATTGGATGAGGAGGGAGGGGGTTTGGGGGGGTGGGGCGTTGACTGTATGGTTCAACGATTTCCAGATTGAGGAAGGGGATTTTCATGAAAGTTTCTTGAAATTAGACAACAAACCTTGGAGGTGCTGTAATAAGGAAAGGAGAAAGCAGTTACCCTAGTTCGAGATCGTAACCCCGGTATTTATTAGTTCATATACTTAAAAACGCAGTTTACCTGTTGCTATAAGGTGATTAAAGTACTAGTTGAACGCTATTTAATGAGGTATTTTTTTATTATTATTATTGTTTATTATAAAGTTTATTTATTTATTATTATCATTTACTATGAATATTGTTTATTTATTATTTATTATTTATTTTAAATACTATTGGTAATAAATAATTGAATTATAGATATTAACAACTTATCTTTGTTTGTTATATTATCGGCGACGATCATATCATTGCTCACCGTAGCGCTTGGAATACTTCATCTTATTTACGTTTCCTTCTATGTTACTCATCAATATCGACGAGCGTTTATCGTCTATTTAGCTGCTACTGCACCGGTTTGTTTTATTTATTTTATAGATTTATTACAATCAAAGTAGAGTGTATATTAGAGATTTTATTTATTAATAATTTTATTTTTTATCCAGATTTTATTTTTTATTTTATTTATATAAAATTTTATATATTTTTTATTTTTTTATTTCTCTTTTTTTAATTTATGAGATATAGAATAGGTAGAAATGAATAAAAAAAGCGCCTGATAAGTTCATAAACAAAAAAAATGCCTCAATCAACGAAGACATGAACAAATCAACGTAGAAATAGTAAAATAAGCGTCGTAATCTTGATACGATGATCCATAGCAAGAGTTTTTAATAATAGTGAATGAAATATAGATAGGTGGGGATATGATATCCTGAATTTTATTTTTTTAAATCATTTTTTGAATAATATTTTTGTTGCATTTTTCAAGTATCTTATTACTAATCTTTTCAATAGCGTAGAAAAATATCATCGGTTTTTGCATATCTCTTATTTGCAGAGTATTTTCCTGCATATTAAGATAGCGGTTGCTAATATTCAAATTTAGCTATCATTCCTTGAACTATAACCTTGTAAATTTTCGGAAAACTTCCTCTCCCGCCCCCTCTCCTTTCCCACTCCTTTCCATCGACATTACCGATCGTTTTTTTTTTCCAGTTCGTATCAGTATTTTCATTAATCGCAATGTATATGCCACGGGTCTGGTTTCTTGCACATTTGCTCAGTTTCTTGTAAGTTATTTACAAATACTTTTATTCTCATTTAGAAAGGAATTTTAATAATTTAAGATTGTATTTCAAATATACTTACTTACTCGTTTCGTTAAATTTGCTTAAGTGCTTTATTTAATTACAATATAAAAAGGTTTTACCTTTAAGTACCGAAATATAACTTCCATTTTCGGTAGGAAAATATGAATAACTCTTGGTAATATTGTTGTTTGTTTTTTTTTCTGGAATTTTTTTGTTGAAAAATTTTCAAAAATTTAATCATTAGAACAATTTCAATGAATTATTTTTAATTAATTTTTGAAATTCTTTAAATATTTTGATTGTTTTCAGTTATTTTTCGATCGCTTTATGGATTATTATTTGCTTGCTGATGAATATTTTTGAGGGACGTCAAAAAATGGTCAAAAAAATGAAGAATGAATGCTCTAGAATTAGTGTACAAACGCCACCGTTTTGTTGCGTCTTTCCATGCTTGCCGAAATTCGATTTAGAACAGTAAGTTTTTTTTTTTTCTTTTTTTTTTGGCAATATTGTATTTATCATCATTGTTGAAGTGTAGGAAAATATTATTTTCACATGTGAAATTTCTTTGTTTCATATGGATATTGCCGATAGTTTTTTTAAATATATTTTTTAATTTGCCTTGTGTTTTATATATTTTATTTTATTTTTTATTTTTTTTAATTTTTTACTTATATATTTTATTTTTATATGTAAATTTTAATAAATTTTTTAATAAATGCAAAAAATGTTTGCAAATTCAAAAAATTCTTTAAGGCAATATTTTCTCTTCTAGTTATCACATTAACTTTTACCTTCTCATCTTCCATTAATTTTGAAAAAATGATTTACAAGTTTCGGCATTTTAGTAAATAGTTACGTCTTGCCTAGGGCATACTATAGACCATCACTCTTTCTATTTTAAAAAATACAAGCAAATGTCAACATATTTATAGCTCTGGGGTTTTATTTGACGTGTACCGTATTTTAAGTTATCCCTCAGCACTTCAAAAACGCTAAAAAATAGAGTTATAGCGTCATTGGGTACTATCCAATGAGGTGGTGTTCACGCATTTAGTCACAAACACCCAACAATCATAGCAAAGTTTGCAGCATTTATAAGGAATGATGTTTTTAGTACAACTTTGGTTTGTCTAAATATATAACCAAAATGTGCCTATTGACCTAGTCACTCAAGTTTTTGCACGTTTAAGCTAGTATTGTATTATTTTTCTCCGATATATCAGTTCACATGCATCCAACCTATGAAATAGCTTTCTTTAATTGCAAATTTCACAGGTAAACTGATTAACTGTAAATGAAATACAGTAATTCTGCCACCTCGGAGGATGTTACTGTATTTACAGTATTGTTGTAGTGTTACAGGTATACTTATAAACGAAAGAAATACACAAGTATGGTAAATATCCTTCTATAAGATTAACATTTAATAAGAAATGAATTACAGAGAAAGGATTCGATTCTGCGAGCTTATGGTATTTCAAGCACCTTGTGTTCGTCTTTTCTTCACCGTCTTAAGTTTGATCTTATATTTCGAATATCAAAACGGCGCTTTCATGTAAGTTTTTTATTGGCTAGCAATATGTTTTCTATTATCATTAAAGAAACGTTGCCGATATTACAAAATAATTTGGCTAATTATATATGTAAATTACTCCATTAATCGTTTTCTATGTTCTATGTGATTTATTTTTTTATTTTTCATTTTTTTGAATATTTTAGAACGTGATCTTTAGTTACTTTCATAGTTCGTTAGTTTTCTCGAGGAATTTTTGATGAAATCCTATTTACTTTTTTTTGAATTATATTTAGGGATTAAAATTGGTTGCATAAATTATTGGTATTATCTTAATCTCTTCAAATAAATCCCTCTCCTATACGATTGGATTCCACCTCATGCCTGATGCTATACGATGAAAAATATTTTTAATAGCACAATTGTTTGGTAAAGATATGATGGAGTTATTGAATATATATTATATTTTTGTTTTTAATGATATGCTACAGATAAATGGAATATTTTTTTTAAAGAGTGGTATTTTATTTGGCATTTTTATTAAGAAATTCTTTTCATGATATTATCAGTGGAATTTACCAGTGAACTATTAAGCAGTTATGTTTCACTCATATACCTTGAGGCTAGAAAAATCGATTTGTTGGTTGTTCACCTTCTAGACTCTTTCGTTTTTCATAATTGCTTCATGCGAATCATGTTCAGCGCACTTAAAGTATTGGATGTGGTCTCTTTACCTTCACTACTAATCGGTATCTATGGTACACATATTCTTGTAACGACAGTCTCGAGTTTGGTAATTTTATTTTTCTTTTTATTAGTTGATTCGATGTTTTAAAAAAATATAGTAATATTCATATTCATAGTTCAATTTGCCTATTCAAATTTTAATTGATTACTTGGTCAAGATATTCATTAAACTCATCGGGTTAAAGCATACTAAGAGATAAATACTGACAATTTTCGGCCCCTTTATTTTGATTATTTTCATAAAAATTTCATCCTGAAATTTGAATAAATCTGGTGACTTATCTATGCAAATATTTTTTTAGTTGCTGAATTTTTAATATCATAAATGGATTGATTCAATAAACTTGATATTGAATATTGTTTATATATTTGCATAAATGTTTATGCAAATTTCATCGATATTTTAGGATGAATTAATGCCATATAGGTACACATATGTGTTCCGTTTACTCGATTTTTATTTTATGTTCTTTGGCATTCAACATCCAATATTCGATCTTCTTGCTCGTGCTGGTGTATTCGGTTGTGGTACTATTTTACCAGCATTAGAGACTGCATTCTGTAAGTTTATTTTCTTGCCATTTTAATTCGTTTTTCTTTTCTTTCTTTTTTTTTTAATTTAAGAAAAAACTTCACTTTCCAATCGATGTGTGTTCTCAAAATATATTTGATTTGTTTTAATAATAGGTTGGAAAGGAAGATTTGCTCTCTCTCTCTTTCTTTAATTATTTCGTTGATTTGTAGCCAGGAAAGAAAAGAATTTATACCCGTCATCGTGTTGAAATAATAATTGGGAAAACACGCCATTTGGCATGATGTGTGCTTTTTTAATGAATGCATGGGTGTTCTAAATGCCTTGTCGATTATTCAAAACTATGGCCAATAAAATTCTTTTCCTGGTTCACCTAAGCGATCTAGATCAAAACACGCGTGCGAATTTTTATAGCACATTTAATTATTGGTAATTCCTATTAAGGGTAACCGAAAGTAGAGTTGGTTGACCTATAGTTCAATTTAATAGCAGTTGCCTTTGTAGTTCATGAGTTGAAATTGTCAGACACACAGACAGATACATACATACGCATGCAGACGTCACTATTATTAAGCTTGTCAAGGATTTACGAACACGCTTAAATAGTTTGTTTGTAAAGAATGCAAAAGTAGAAAAGAACGAATAGTGCAAGAAACACTATTTTGAAATATTTACTTATATAACTATTAGATAAGAAGCACAAAAAGAATATTATAGAGTAATAAAGAAAGATATAAGTAGTAAGCAGTAGTATATAAACTATTCTCATTGTTGTTATTGTTTACGAAGCTTTATTCATTAAAATTATGTTATGTTATATTATATTTATTTTAAAAAATTTAATTTTTTTAAATTAATTAATTTATAATTTCAGTTTGGAAGAATTTCGTCATCGTATTGGAATCGTTTTTTGTTTCGTTGATTTCAACGGCACTTCTCAAACCATCTCGAAGTGCACTCTTTGACAAGTATCCGTCATGTCCTAGTGTTAGTTCTTCGATCGTCACTCGTGAGAGTTCAGCATAAGTGGCATTCAACTTGCGGTTACGATTAACACCAACAATCATGCATCATTTACCGATTAAACAAACATACAGTCAATGTGCCTCTTCTTGTTGAGGCTTGTCACCTTGTTGACAGCCACTACATTTGCGGCAACATACACTTATCTACTTCTACGCTAAATCATCTTATTGACAGCCGCTACATTCGACCACCTAAGAAGGAAAGTGAAAGGTTCTCAAGTGATAACTGTTACCTTCCACTTTCTCATGCTCCTAAACATGTGTATTATTATAGTCCTTTGCCTAATAAAAATAAACGGATTTAAGTAATGCATATCTTATTTCTAAATGAAGTAGCATCGAATTCAAACGACTCATTTTTGGTGGCTATCTTAGTTAACGATCGCTATTGTGCTGCTATATTCTCCATGGCGGTTTTTAAAATCTCGTGTGATTTTCAACTGATTTTTCTTTTTTCGATCGCTTTTAAGGATTGCTCTCAAACTCGACTTCGTTATATGTGCTTGTCGCAATTGATTGAGGATACTTAAAGATGGCATCTGTGCATAGAAACTTCGTTTCTACGTTTCACTTCTAATGATTAATTAGTATAGCTCTAGTTTGGACCAATGAATAGTTTAATTTTCGCATCCGAACTTTCATTTTCGGACGAGAATAATTTCGGGGTATAAGCGCGTGCCGTAATGTTTAGGTTTACATTACTTAGCATCTCATGCTCAGTGAAGATGCGAGGATAGATAGGGAAGTTTTTATGGATCTGATGTAGTACTTCGATATACTACTGTATCTTTACCTGTCTGAACTCGCGTTGCCCCGTTTGGAGTGTCCGAGGCGCAAATGTCGGCACACTGTAAGGCGTCATACAGTACGACAGTATATAGCGATCGTTTACGAGTCGTATACGATACGTCCGTATCCTTTAGAAAATCGAATAGTATTTGTACATAATTGCTATATGATATTGGTGATATCACTATGCATACTTACATCAATACAGGTCTCTCTATAATTCTGAATGTCCTATCTATAATCACTGCAATGATATTGACTGTTTTTTTTTCTTATAGATTTTATACTCGAAATTTAACAATATTTATGAAATAAAATATTAATCAATACGATTATGACTTATTATAAAAAATTTAATTCATATTAGTTTAGTCCCCCCCTCCCCCATCAAAGTCAATAATTGCACAATAAGGTTGAAATTGATGAACGGCCTTGTTTAAGTTGTAAGAGTAAAACTTTAAGTTTCAAACTTGGGATCACAACTTGAAGCTTTTGAATCAAAAAAAAAAAAAATTGCAGCTTGGTGCAAGCTTACTTCTATTAGGTCATACGTTTACCTTACTATCTCAACAATCATTATCGCATAATAAAATCATTTTTTTGCGTCTTTAATTCTCTTATTTCTTAAAACTAAATTGGTAATGAACACTGTAATGATTTATGAATTCGTTTAATTGTACTCTTCTTCCATAACGAATAAAGAGATTTACTCATTTTAATGTCTATCGGTTAAACACTAAATTACCAAAATGTTATAACATTTATAGTGTGGAAAAAATAGTCTGAAATGTTAGATTAACTTTACGCATCTCATGATGTACCGAATACTCGTAAACACCTGAGCTATTAATCAGCGATAGAGGATTGGGAAGTAGGTTGAGTCTGATCCGGGAGACTGACACCGAGCTTAGTGCATAACCTTATGGGTATGGTTTAAACCGGGTCTAGGTTCAGTCGCCATTGTTTACTCATTTCGGGCTGCGGCCGAATTTAACCTCGATCCAAGAGACTCCGGAGTGGAGCTCTTTCAGGAATTTTTTTTTTTTTTGTAGTGGAAGTTGAGGCTGAGTCTACGGACTGCTCAATATTTATCGAATAGGGAAAGATCTTACTGAAACGTGAGGAGCAATGAAATATATAGAGTACTTGATGCAGATCTCGGTTCCGGAGTCGCCCATTGCTCGTAGCAATATCAGAGAGCATACTAGCACATCGCAGAAGCCCCCGAATTTGCCGTCAAGTTGGAGGAGTGAAGTAGAGGACGAATGTGAAGAATTTCATGAGCTCAAGCTATGGTGGGATTTAGATAAGTGGGAAATGCGTTGTCGCGCCTCTGATCTAGCCAACCCATGAGGCTCAGTTCGAAGTCTCTCAGTACGAAGTTCTGCAGGTTGAGACCGAAAGAACCTGAGGGCCAAGGCCTCTGCTATAAAGTCGTCGTAGTGTCGAGTGTGCCACTCGATATTTTCATTCAAAGCGTATTTGGAGCCGTTGTTATGTTTACGCTGGAAGTTTCGGAGCTTCTATGAGCTTACAAAGATAGTGGGCACACCCACTATTTGTGCTTCGACTGAGTTGAAATTTCGCACAATACACTCTGGAAATGGTGAAATTGGAATTCGCTGTTCTCAATCGATATGTGCAGCTACTCCATAATTGTGCCAGCTGACCAACCGTGTTCAACAATGCTCTACTTGATACAACTCAACGAGATGATAATTTACATACGACTAAGCATTCGTTGAATTTTCGAAAATTTTTTGCTGACAGCTTGAGCATTACTGCCAACTGAAAAAATCTATCCTTTCATTCTGGCTGTCAGCTAGTTGGCTGCTAAGTGAATGTTAAAATCGAAAATAAAAATTGGCAATTTGCCATCAAATCGGTTCAAAGAAAATTCGTTTCGATTCTAACACTATCTTTCGTTTCAAAGTTTTAGTGAAAGCTCAATTTATGTAAATTTCTTTTGTTTATTGAAGTATTTCATTGGATGGATGTTATACAATTTTGTATGTGGAAATTTTTGTGAACTTTAATTTGCAGTAGTATTGTTGTTGATTGCTAAAAGTGTATTCTTAATGCATACAACTCCATCAAATTAGTTTTTTTTTTTTTTAAATTGAACTTTCATATTCACTTTCTTTGCTATATTTACTTACTCAATGAGATCCTCGTTGATTTTAGTCGTTAAATATGATGCTAATATTTAATAATACTTAAGGCATATCGATTGTTTTGCGCTATATGCATAGGAGTAGACAAATCCGAGGGCTGCTGCATGATGTACTCAGGCACCAGGCAGGAATTTAATGAGTTCCAGTATGTTTTGCGAATTTTAGCCTCAACTAGGCTTACGGAATTTCGATGCATAGTGGTTTATGTTCGGAAATAGAGTGGTAATGTTTTTCTTGTTGAAAGATGCACTCACTATCGATATTTTTATATTATTTTAAATGAGGACATATATGAAGCACTGTGATTGTCAACGTTAGCAAGTATATTAAATAACACAAATTGGCTCACTAACTTCCCCTCGTTTCCTTCTGCAAATCCACCTTTCGGCATCTAATGGGGTCTTGAATAGACCTCAAACCGATTATACATATAGTTTATCCTTAATTCACAATTTTATTTATTTATTTATTTATTTATTTATTCATTTATTTATTCATTTTTAAATTGAAAAACCAAATACATATGTGTGCTGAGCGAAATTCTGTTTATTCGATAGAGGTTGCGAGAAAAGAATAGAGCAAAAACTAATTGCTGCATAACACTACATGCTGATATTATTCCATAATTTCTGGATTAATGTTTAAGTGAAGGATTGAGCACAACGATTAAGCGTTCATCTTAAAAGATTCTTCTTTGGATTTATAAACTTTCATAGAGAATTTATTCGGGTTTCTTTGCGTTTTTTTTCGATTCATTAATCCTCTATACCTTAAGCTGATTCGCTGATCGTGGTCCCATTTCTTATTCTGAATTGATTTCGATGGAATTATTGGAATGGGGGGGGGGGGTAATTTTCTAACCCCCCAGAAATTTTCAATTACCATTCAGCGTCGAAGTGACGATATTCATTACATCACTGTGCAATTATTTCATCGATAATCAAATAGAGCAGTGAATTGGTGTCGTTCAAATAAAAATTGATGCAGTTGAAATGTTTCTAGAAGGTGTTGTGATGTGTAATGCTTTTTTGCATGTTCAAATGTGAATACTGCACGTAAGAATGCTAAGGTGTGGCATTGCTAGACGTAGACGTCATCAATGAGTTTATGAATGACAGCCAATATTAGTGCACAATATGCAAATATTTGTGCTTCTTTCTTCCCTCATACACCCGCCTTTCAATCGATGAAATGCAAATGTTTTAGAGCAAGCAAATTGGATTAACATAGAAAAAGAGGAGCAGACGATTGCCGATTGAAAGATGTGTGTGTGTGTGTGCGTGTGTGTGTGTGTAAACGATGAGAAAAGCACAAATATTTGCATATTGTGCACTAATATTGGCTGTCATTCATAAACTCATTGATGACGTCTACGTCTAGCAATGCCACACCTTAGCATTCTTACGTGCAGTATTCACATTTGAACATGCAAAAAAGCATTACACATCACAACACCTTCTAGAAACATTTCAACTGCATCAATTTTTATTTGAACGACACCAATTCACTGCTCTATTTGATTATCGATGAAATAATTGCACAATGATGTAATGAATATCGTCACTTCGATGCCGAATGGTATTTAAAAGTACCAAATGTGTACTGTGGTTCATTGGTTCATTCATTGGCTTTCTATTAAGGGGTTAAGAATGTGCCCGATTTTCTGCCATTTTATGAGTTCATCAAAATCAATGTCGATTTAAAAAAAAAAAAAGAGATACGATTGTAATTTGTGAATCCGCTTAAGACACTAAGGATTAAAGATTTAAAAAAGGCACATTTACATATATAATTCAAAGTAGAATATTTGCGCCGAAAGTTGTGAGTTTGCATCGAAGAATGAGTCAATAAACCGAAGTAATAATCAATAAAATTAAAATATCCCGAAGAGTATTTGAGAGTAATTAGAATTACAATTAATCAGCATCGACAAGGATGCTGTAATCAGTCATCCTATTACCGTATTTCGAGATTACTGTAACAAACCATCCGATCACCGTATTTTATATATTGAAAGATCACAAATTCGATGAACTTTTAAAATTTAAAATTACGATCGATGTTGCGTTATGAGAATAATTTATTTTTCACTCAATATTATTTTCATTTGCTGAAAATCGTCTTGAGAGAATGCTACATTTTTTTGGAAAAAATCAAAACTTTAACCTATGGGAAACTTCACGGGTAGCCGGATGCATCCTACATGATTAAATACAATATGAGAGTTGAATTGAATTCAGTCAGAAATTTCGAGAAGTGTTTGGCTAGTTAACTTATTCACATATTCTTGCTTCTTCGTATGCTTTCACATCAAATTGTACTTTCTTCTTGCACCGTTACCTCAGGTTGCACTTTCGTTATGCTGTCACATCAGGTCATACTGTGTTCTTGCATGGTCACATCAGGTCGCATTTGGTTCTTTTGCTGTTACCTCAGGTCGCATTTGGTTCTTTTGCTGTTACCTTAGGTCGCATTTGCTTCTTTTGCTATTACCTCAAGTCGCACTTGCTTCTTTTGCTGTTACCTTAGGTCGCGTTTGCTTCTTTTGCTTTTACCTCAGGTCACGCTTTTGTTATGCTGTCACATCAGGTTATACTTTCTCCTTGCGCTGTCACATGAGGTCACACTTTCTTCTCGCACTGTCACATCAAGTCGTATTTTCTTTTTGCACTGTCAAATGAGGTCATTTTCCCGTCATTCGGCGTTGTTCTCATTTATTTTTCTGTCGCGTCGTTCTGTAACGCCCACCATCAAAAAGAGAACTCCTTGACAACTATATCCGGATGGAATTGATCATTTAATGACTTTTTATGTAAATAAAGTTAATTTTTTAACAGTCATAGTTTTTTTTTATTTGCGATGACGTCACTATAATGCAAGAAAAAATTGCGATGACGTCATCGCAAGATAATGGAGAAATTGCGATAAGCAAACACTAATATTGAAAGATTTTGTAATGAAAAGTCCTTCACAAATTTTAGGTTTTATTTCAAGTTTTATTATCAGATATTTCAAAAATTCTTCTCACTTCCTAGAAATTTTACATCGTCTACTTTTTTGTTTTTCAAATTCGGAGAAGGGAATTCAAAAATTGGGAAATTTTATTGTAATTTTTTCTCGATTAACAAGTTAATTGCATTGTATTTGTATATTTTCGGCTGCTAACCAATTATTCGCATGCGAAATTTAACGTTCAATCAGTCGAATTGTTTCTTAATTTATTTATTACTCGATTTTGCATATTTAATGGAAATTCATTTAGCGAATCATCTAATCTCTTGTTCAGCAAATAAATTTGCATGTTCAAATAGATGCCATCTGAGAGGTTGTCCACGTCGATAAAAGTAAAGGACTGATATTTACTTACAGTCATTACCGACCCTAACTGCTACTGTTGGCAATTATATTGACTCGGCTGGTTGAAAATTGGGTGGACGACCAACTGCGTCATCACTAATCTAATATGCAAATAAATGAACAAACGAGCATCTAGCAGTAATATTTTAGATTTTCCCAGCTAAATCAATCTACCGCTTAAATTTATGCAAAATTTTAAAACCCATAGGTTTGTTTAAAATATCAATCCATTACTAAGAAAGATGTTTTTTGTGTTTTCAGTGGAATATGCAAATTTGCTCGTTGACCACATCGTCTAGCGATTGCTAGATTATGAATATTTCCGGGAAGATTCAATGTTGCATCAACGGATTTGGTGACCCATTTCACACACTTTTTTTGGTGAATTGTTTGAGTTGAAACTAATAGGTGAGGTGAATTCATATCTTCGTCATATGTTACTTCAGGTCATTCCAATTTTTTTTTGTACAGATTTCTTGCCTTCTTCCTTTTCACATTTTTTCGAGAATATTCACCAAGATTATGTTTTCTACGCTGAATGATGACATCATCTAGTTAAACAACTTCGATGGACCCTTCAAGATATTGCAAAAAAAAGCTTTGTGTAGACACTAGACGATGTGTCATATTAGATTTATTTTCATAGTGAATGATTTTTTTCCTCAAACTCGTTAAATTTATTTTCAAAAAAAAAAGTTTCTAAAAATTCGTTTAAAAAATTTTAAGTCTTCGAATATTAGGAAAAAATTTTAATCTTCATTAGTAGTGCCGTTAGAAGATATTCAATCGGATTGTTCAATCTCCAGTCGTTCGGATAATTCGCTGTGAAGTAAAAGTGGAAAGACAATAAGGTAACCTAAGATGTTGATATGATATTTTATTAAAGTTTAAATATTAAACGATGCGGCAACCTTAATAGATATTAAACAAACTGAGTGATGAAATTTTCAAGTGAATTAGAGGATGAAAAAAAAAACGCCAATGATTATCGTCTAGAAATTCAATAAATTTACCCATTTCCAGTTAATCTTTTTTTCCTATTTGATAGCCATTTTATCGAATTCATCATTGGGACATTGAAAAAAAATTTGCATAATAGTTATTTATTTCAGTTTTTTGTTCGCTCTTATGGTGGGAAATTCTTTTCACGTGACACATTGCCCATTGAGGTTGAGCTATGAGGTATTGCGTACATTGTACCGACCTCATACTAGATTGTACCTCACATCAGACCTTACACTACGAGTACTCATTAGAATGACTCTTTTTTTTCACTCCGAAACTTTTCTTTTTCGTTTTATATGTAAATTATACGACCAAACTTTAGAGTTGTAACGTTGGGAGGTGATGTCTAATCAATGGGACAAAGAAATTCCGAACGGAAGTGAGTTCTAAAGAGGGGTGAGGTGAGGTGACGTGATGCACGCGTCGAGACACTTCCTTCGGGCCAGTCAGTGTTCATTTTGTCGTTCTAGTGTGCTGCAATGTGCACATTCTATCGATTCATTCAAATATGTCGTTTAACACGTAGTGCGCTAAAATGTTGTATACGAAGGCATTGGCGCATTTCGATTTTTGAATTTAGTTATGCAAATTTTTAATTGCTAGAACTTGAAAATATAACGGGGATGGAGACCGGGAGGTGAAGGGGGGGGGGGGGGTAGTTAGGGGATGAAGGGAGGGATGTCTACATCGGTATTGGTAGATATCTTTCATATCTACGTAGACGACGAAAATTCCGTTATATACCCACTCAGCTCACTTAGTATGTCGCATGTAGTTGTGAATACTTTTCTTGGCTCTTAAATCAATTCTTGAAACCATCTCACTGCCTATTTATATTATTCTATCTTCGTAGTGCTAGCTTCCTCATTGTTCTATTTTGCATCGACCGATATTCGAAAGTACGGCGTCGAATGCATCAGCTTTCAATGCCATTTGATCCGATGAGGAAGTAATTTCGCTATGACTTTATAACTAAATTAATATTCATATATTCTTGCTTCGTTTTTATCTTTCGATTATATTTTCACGTCTATTTATTTGTTAAATTTATTTATTATGAAAATAAAAGCAGTATCCTTTGTTGCATTTTTATTTATTACTTCCTCATAGATGTGTTTTTAATAATGTTTGCTAATCGAATTGTTAGATATATCTCTCTTTGAAATATATATATATATATATATATATATATATATATATTTGCGGTAGTTTTCGGCGAGATATCGCCCGAAATTACTAAATTTTTAAAGGTATTTTTTATTACCTCAAAATCACTAAATATTTATTGGTATTTTAAAAGGGTTTTTGCACGATATTCACTTAAGTGTCTAATAGGAATGCGGTAAATAAAGAAATGTTTTTTAAAGCCGCTTCACTTGTTTATCATCGAATAAACAGCTGTTACGTACGTTGTGATTGATTCCTTCTTGGTGTTTTTCTTATTGCATGACATCGTTATTCGGTTACACTTTCTCGTTTAATTGCTTTTCTTTATTCGTTAACGGATGTGAAAATGTTTTCCTTGAAAGATGTTTTGCGAATGTTGAATATTTTTTATCGTAATTCCCCATTACAGTATTATTTAGATTACAGTAATTTGAATTTTAAGTAGTACATCGAAGGCTTTTCAATATTCAAAATATTCATCTTGTAAGTGACTTTAAGCAAATTGTCGGCACCATCTCTTTAAGGCATCTGGTTTAATTCTTGTCCCTTCCGAGTTAATCAATCAGAATTGAGTTCAGTACATCTGGGGATCGTTAGAATTGAAGTCTGGTTCAGTTCTCAGTTGGGATTGGGCTTAAGCCAAACTCACTTCGAGCATATTCACCGCCCTAGATTTAAAAAAAAAATAATATAATGGTTGCAAGCCATCAATGTGCTATTACTCATTGTAGCGTTATTAAACTACTGTAAACGAATGGGTGTTTTATTTAGGCTATGAAATATTAATTTCGAATTCGACTACTTTTTGGTGGAAATTCTATGAAGTTTCCGTCTATGACTTTTAAATTACCGTACTTCCTTTAATAGAACCTCCCCTCCGCATGGTTTATACATTCCCCACAAATTTTACCGGAATTCCCAATGGAGAGTTACTGGAACACATGTGGAAAACTATGGGCTATTGTTCGTGTACGACGAATCGATCTATCATTTTACATGGGAGTGCTCGATTGCCACCTGCCATTTGCTTTAGTGCTGTGCGGAAAGTTTGTGTGGGGTTGAATGGGAATGTTCGTTCAGCTGTTGTTTATGAAGTGTAAAACTTGATGAGTGGATTCACACAAGAATTTTCAGTGTATACGTGCATACTCGCTTGTTTATGATGTTTTTTTCATCCTCGAATAGAGGGATTCAGCAACGTGATATGATTCTGTGACAGAATCTTTCAAGAACTTGTGGCTTTTAGAAAAACTCTGCGGTTATTAGGGCTGACTCTGTGTTTATGAGGCCAGGCCCATTCGTTGAGCCTGAAACGCTAGGCTGCTCCCAGGTTGAAGAGTAAAGAAAGAATTAACAGCCTGAGGGTGTTAGGTTGAATGGAGTTGCCTCTATTTTTCAGTGTACGGGATTGATGCAATTTATGCTGGATTTGCCATCAACTTAAATGATCGCATTAACTTAGGTTTGCCAATTCGCCTGACTGGTGTCTATCAGATGCGTTTATTTCACTTTTCATCGTTGTGGTAGA
>JAAVTS010001003.1:0-15988 GCA_022845575.1 Baylisascaris ailuri | reverse complement strand
TATGACGTTATTAAATCTAACTGTTGGTCTTTTAAACAATTGGATTTTATTGAAGCCTTGGGGACATGATCAGCGTTCCGTTTCGTCCCATTATTAGATTATCTTTACGTAGGCCATAAAAGACATCGTATTTGATTTTCCAAATAAGCGTTCGAATCTTTACTTAAATATAAGGCGATCAAGAAGCTGGTGACTTTGCTAAGGTATAACGTTATACCGATATCACCTCCTTATCTTATCGTCACGTTTTCTTCTTTGAGGGTTTTTTCTTCTTGAAGTGATAGGGTGGTTCTCTATTTATGGAAATGCCTCTAACGCATTTTAATTTTGATGTGATTCCTTATATAAGGGTTTATCTATTGGAACATATGTTGTATTCATAGATATGGTTAATTAAGTAATAAATCAGATAATTATATGAAAGATTTGAATTAAACTTTTAAATGTTTATTGTTTAGGCAAGATTCCCTAACACCTGGTGAGCAACAACGTCTCTCTCTTGCACGTGTATTATATCGACAACCGACAATTGCGATACTCGATGAGGCAACAAGTAGTGTGAGTGTTGAAATGGAAAAACAAATGTATCAATTACTTAAAACGGTATTTATTTACTTACTTCTTTTTCTATTATTATTATATTAATTCTCTCTCAGATATTCATAAAGAAATTTTTATTTATCCCTATCTTGAGATGTCATCCACGAAATTTCACTACAAATGTTGATATTAAAGTTGAAATAGTTTTCCATAGAGATAATAGATTTTTCTTTTATTTGATAAAGATTAGTTTAAAGAACAAATAATTTTAGTGGTCATTTCCGTATGATTGAAATATCTTTGATGTTTATATTCAGCGCTAAAGTCTTATAAGTGGTCTTGTGTTGAGTATGCCGATCGGTTAAATATCTTGCTTAAAAGTAATACTAGGGATTGAGAAACGATTGATATGATTGCTAACTGATATTTAAAGTATTACTTTTTATAGAGTGGTATCAACTATATTTCGGTTGGTCATCGACCAAGTATACTCGAATTCCATGATGTCGAATTACATTTGAATGGATCAAGAGGTTATACGATAAGACGAATTGAAAACGATGCGCTTTTATTAGATATTGGTAAAGTACGTTCATAGTGCTCAAATTTATGCAAATCTATAGATTTCCGAGATGTTGTTTGTTTAGGATGTTATTATTTTTGATCGTTGTATCAGTTTATTTCCTATGATGGTAACGTTACGCCAAAGTGGAGTAGTGATGTTGTTGTATTGAGAGGAAACGGTATTAATGCTTATCAGTGAAAGGTTACAATGACGTCATGTGAATTTTTCGAACGAGAATGTATTATCCATTTAGGTCCACTAGATCTCTATACAGATCTTCAATTTTATTAGTGAAAAATATAAAGCAATTTTTAAGCTTTAATAGTTGGCTACCTTTATTATTATGACGGAAAAGAAACATCTACGTTAAGCGATTAGCTGAAGCAAATGTATTAGTTTATGCAAATTTTTGTTAATTTGTGCAAATTTTTGCTGATGAATGCGTTTTGTTAATTATATTAATTAGAGATTATCCACTTGTTGATATGTGAATATTTATTATATTGATGAATTTATTAGTGCATCAATGCGTCAAAATGTTTATTTAAGGGAACATTTGAAATAATCCATGAAAAAAAGGGGATATATTATCCATTTAACTTCGACAGATCTCTATAGAGATCTTCGATTCTATTAGTAAACAATATCAGGCATTTTTTAAAGCGTTTAATAACTATGTTCAACTTTATGAGATTATGAGATGATAAATAGTTTGGTTGCTTATTCTACAAATGAAGCTTCTCTACGAAAATTTATTTATGATTATTTAATTCTTATAAATTTAATATGGGATATATTTTATTTCTACCAGAATTTGCATTTCCTAATTTTATTTATTTAATCATTATTCAATTATGCATAATATTTATGCGAGATTATTTGTTTATAATTTTTGGAAAAATTTCTCTTTTATTTCTTATTATTGCTTATATTCCATGCATAAAATATATCTCAACTTTGTCATTATTATATCCAATTCTTTGTCGAATTTGTTTCTCTTAGAACATGATATTTATTTACAGCCTTGTTTCCATACAGGTATTTTAGTGTTGAAATTTTGTATCTTAAATGATGCAACTTAGGTATTATATATCTATATAACCTCTACCTATGAATATACCTCATCCCAAAAAAAAACCTCTCCAGGTAGGCTTAGAAGCTTGGATATTCCATATCCCTAATCAGCTTTTTTTCCCGCAAACATAACGATGCATTAAAGGTTTATCCACGTTTTTTAATGCTTTTATCGTGTTTCTTTTTTTCTGTCGTTTATTGCGCAATTTTCGCATCTCCGGAATACTCGTAATTTGAAATGTTCATAGGTAGAGGGATGCATTTATATTCTTTATTTATGTTCGGTTTTCATCTTCATCTCGTAATTGTTATGTTGATGGCTTCAAGTACGCCACTCTTGATAAGCAATATGAAATCATCGAACACTTAAGGGTTTTAAAGGTAGAGAAAGGAGCGAGCTTTAGATACTAGTGCAGCATGTTATCGGAAGTGTTTTCTTCATCAGCGCTCAATGGGAGATGTTAAATTTCGATGATTTTAGCGTTCAATTAGATTCCATTAAACCGGCAAGGGAATATTCACATTATAGGATATTATATAGACTTGGAAGGGGGGGGTACTAATACTCAAAAACTGTGGCGTTTGCTTGATTCACTTATGTTGCTCGAGCTTATGAGTTTATTTCTTTTAAGGCTATATTGCTGACAGCCTTTCACCAAATAAGTTGTAGTGTTGTGCTTATTGCCGCTTACTATAATGGAAGCTCATATTCAACCACATTGGATTGTGGTTAGGAGAGGACCACTCAACAGAGGGTTGTGGGAAATAGTATCTTTCGGGTAGGTGATGATGGGAAGATGCTCGAATTCAAGGGGGACTGAATCTAAAGATTACGTAAAAGAGTATCCCTAAAAAAGGAATGAACTTGAAGAGGGAGGGAATAATAAATTTATTGAAGGAGGAGTTATGTCTAGTCGTTTACGGAACGCTTTTCCTCTTCAATCTATAAAATTGGACTTTCCATATACTCATCTCTTACTAAACCGTCTCCACATTGCTAATGATATGTTTTTTTTTCAGAATAGACCATAAGAGATTAAGTTTTAATCTACCATATAGTAAATGTTGTAACCCCTATCGGTTCAAGCACGATTGTTCGTCTTCCATAATAATAGCAGGAAGGTGAAGGGAAAGGGAGGGGGGGGGNGGGGGGGGGGGGAATTGTAAGAGGGATATAATAGAGGAGTCAATAGGGTCCCAAGTTATGCGGCATTGAAAGCATTTAGAATTATATTCTCCTGCTCATTGATTGACTGTGAGTTTATTCAATTTTATATGAGATGAATTATATCTTGGCAATTTCTACATAAATAATTGCTTTTATGGCGTCGATTTATAGATTTCGATAGATATTAGAGGGTATAGGTGGAAGGCGTAGGATTTGTGGATTTCCTTTTTCTGGATTTCCGTCGGAATTAAGGAATGACTTATCATAAGTTTCACTCGTTCTCCTCTGCTATAGGAAGGGGTATTTCACGATTGCTTCCTATATTTTCTAAATCAGTTTACCACAAAAAGTATTGCATAGATTATGCAGAGAGTAGAATTGCTGTGGGATTCTGCATCGGGGATCTTAACATTAGAGCATCTCTAACCCTTTCTAACATTCCCGTCCCACTTGTAGGGCATCTCTAATCACTAGAAATCAATAATTAATAGGTTCAAAAAATCAAGAAAATATACGTGTAACACATTTTCTGTAAATTACAATAAATTTTTAACTAAAATGATTGCAAAAACTCTCCATATGAAGTTTTATTCACCAATAGGCGCCTCCGGAGCAAAAAAAAAAAAAAAATCAATAAAAATAAAGGCATTTACAAAACGATTTCTGCGCACAAATTTTTTTCCATGCAAAAAACGATGGAAAATATCAAAATGCCTTCATATATATACGATATTCCTCCACAAGTATTCCCAACTTAATGCAGACTTTATCAATAAGTATAAAGGATTGCCAAAAAAAGGACAAAGGTTTCAGTGTTTTTCTAGTGAGAAAAATTTTTATATAAAACATTTAGTAAACTAGAATTAGTATATAAGTTCGTTTACCCTAACATGCAGGATATTAATAGTTTGGTCTACGAAAAATTTTTAATGATCTTTAGTATGATCTACGAAAAAATTTTCTCGTGTTGACATTGCAAACATAAACGTATTATGATCTACACGGGTCTTCGATCATTATAGTGTTATGACCTTTGAAATATATACAAAATCGATCGATTAACACTTCATAGAATTAAATTACCACCTTTCAATATTTATTAGCATTTATTTACTTGATCTTACAGTGTCCATTGTTTTAGGATGTCTATGTGTTGATTTTACCATTTTATTACAGTATATATTCGAATATCACTTTATGACTACTTTTAGACAACCTTAAATATTATTCGTTTCGTTTCGATCAGTTACACCCCAAATGTAGACTATATAAATATTGATCTAACACCAACACTAATGATCGATATATATTCGTTAACATTGAAGCCTTCATGTATTGATTGCCAATCTGTATAGCCCTCGATATCGCTTATTTTTTGCTTTTTCACGTAGTAATACGAATTTTTAAGTTAGTATTTCAGAATTTTCTTGCTTTCTTGAATTACTTGCATATTGTAGTTTTTATATTCAATTTCCCATTGCGCTATTCTCTATGTTGCCTTTTTATTTTATTATGACCTGTTTACTCGTCTTTGCAACTCTTTATTTTCATTTTTAACATAGCTATCTATACCACTTTGATTATTTTATTTACTCTAATAGCAAGCGAACACTAATGCCCATCACAGGAACTCGAAAACTTGTAATATAAACATACATTTTTTCCCATCAATCAACTCAGAATGTGAAATAATATTCCCATGCAAAATTTTAGTTCAATCGAAGCAGGGGAAGTGCACTTACTGGACAGGCCACCATTCTTTGCAATCTTTGCATAGTTGGAATCCTCCCCTCCTTCAATTTTTTTTTTTTTTTTGCAAGGGGACATTGTTTTTTGCAAGGGGCATTATTTAACATTCTGAGTTGAAC
This sequence comes from Baylisascaris ailuri, assembly GCA_022845575.1. Classification (NCBI taxonomy): domain Eukaryota; kingdom Metazoa; phylum Nematoda; class Chromadorea; order Rhabditida; family Ascarididae; genus Baylisascaris; species Baylisascaris ailuri. The sequence continues at coordinate 10,773 of JAAVTS010001003.1, read as the reverse complement.
GATGAAAAAAAACTGCACGTTTCTATTGGAAGTTTTCGAGTTCTTGTAATGGGCATAAGTGTTCGCTTGCATAGTGCAATACGGTAGTGGTGCGTACGCAATGGATGGCACATGCTCAACTCTGTTCGCGGTTTGCAACCAGGGTGCCGTCCTTCTATACAATAGGCCTCTAGCTCTAACTTTAATTTCTCTAAGTAGTCTTAGAGCAATCATTTCGAATCACACTCTTGTTATAATAGAATCCGTCAATGATTTTCTAATTCACTCAAATCTTTGCTACAAGATTTTAGAAAAAACGTACGTGGTATAACCGAAAATATATGGAAATTAAAGAATGCATTCGGCAAGAACTAGTATATGATCGTTCTATTCCATTCCATGTGGAATAAACGATAAACAGTTTGTACCTTATAGAATATTTTATTTGATTGTAAAAAATATTCAGTTATTCAACAATAATTGAAGTATTTTACAGGTGAAAAACAACTTTAAAACTTTATTACTTTCTGAGAAATACAAAAAAATTGGAGAGATTAAAAGAAAAAAACAATTAGCAAATCAAATCTTTATTAGCAAATTGATAACAATAAAAAAACTCAAAATCCGGATTTTATTATGATAAAAGATAAAGGTGGAATCATTAAGGATGAGAATAAGCTCAAGGATGATAGCTAGAATTTGTTCTCTGTTATTCAATCATCCCAAAAATGTGATGAATTATCGAATATATGAGCATGCTTATGTTCTTTCATTTGTCGTTTCAATTCTTTGATTATTTGCCTCTCTTCACATCGTGATAGTGACGTATTTGTGTGGATTTCGTGGATTTGCTTTTTAAGAGTTATTACACTCTCTGATGCACCTATAATATAATTAATAATTTAGGTAGACCGGAAAAATGAATCGTTTTGACTCATTTCCGGTGTGCTTCACTCTCCTCTTTGTTGTTGAAAACATGAAACATTTCAAAACGTTTCTTATTCAGTCAATATTAGCAAAATCAATTGGTTTCAATGGTGCCTATTTATGAGGTTATAAACATATGGCAAGTGTGCTCATTGAAATGAGGTGACTGAGTATTAATTAGGTAGATGGTTGGGAGTCAATAATTGTGTACCTTATGACAGCCGATTACGGTAATCGGATACGATATTGACGTTTAATAAAGACTAAATTTGTATCCCACTTTTAAACAACTCTCCAGTTTAGTTTGAATAATTTTCAAAGAGATGGCGTCGTCAACTGAAATGGTTTAGGGGGGAGGAGGGGAGGAGATCGTGTCGTCAACGTTGTATTTTTACTGCTGAACACTTGAAAGGCTCTAGTAGTGAAAGACTAACCTCGGTTTCTAAGGACGATCATCTCTACTTCGTATTCTGCTTCTTCTTTTTCCCTATTGCTTTCCACTAGCTTCTTGTAGACATCCTATAAATGTTGTTCTTGAATACTTTGGCCACATTTGATTTAGTGAAATTTTTTAACTGAATACTTTTCGAAACTTTAGAATTTCATATAATATTTTAATGATCCCTTTATCTCGCAATGAATATTAATTAGTGACACAAGACATAAAGGTTGCCAATTTCCTGAAAAATATTAATCAATTCCTACCTTTTTATGAGGGGAAAATTCTTCTACGGGGTAAGTTTCCAGAAAAAAGATTACCCATATCCATTGAACTTTCCGTTTCTTAATGAGCCGCTTCAATACTTTTTCAAATAGAAAATCTCCAGTTTAATTTCGAATATCCCGACAGCATTCGCCTTGCCTAGCATTTTCCTGCTATTTCTAATTTTTCTCTAATTAACTTCAACATCGCAGCATTTTGTAAACTTTTGAGCCATAAAAGAAACAAGAAAAGTATGACGTCATCAGTTTATTTATGGTACCAACGAACAACGGTATTAGAAACTGGTGAATGTGTCTCGAAAACAAAGTACCACGTATTCTAAAGGTATTGGCATAACACAATGAATTTAAAACCGCGATATTATAGGTGTTTGATTGCTCATTGATGAATGGAATATTGACGGGAGTGGAGTTCACCTTACCTGTACATCTTGTGGCTGTTTATTGACAATTTGCTGCACTTGTTTTTGAATCTCATCTCGAGCGATCATCATTGTTTACCATTCTGGATAATTCATTAATTTCAAGCAAACAATGCACCCCGATCGCGAGGGCAGCCAATAGAACAATAAATGCCTTCATGATGAGCGTTTACCTATAAAAATATTCGAATCGAGCCTTCTTAATTAGATTCTCAATAGGTGTTGCTCGAACCTTTCTCTTAGCAAACAAATTACCGAAACACACATTTCTTTTGTAAGCAATTGTCTTAGGCGATTGCAATAAACTCTGAGATGTCGAGTGATTGCCAAAGATAAAGAATGAACATTTTGTTTAAATTAAGCAAATAATATGACTTAAAAATTTATACCAAAAAAGGACTTATAAAAGACTGCGCTAATTAGAAAAAATTTCCTATCTTTAGTAAGAGAAGAGAAAAGAGACGAATGAACTTGATTCGAAATATACGAGCAACCTTTATTCTTCGACCAATCCAATATAATTTAATATTTTTCTATTTGAATCTACTAATAAAAAAAACAATTTTTTTTTCTGTAATTTTTCAAAATGATAGCTAAACTTTAAGATATCGAGGGAAAAATTTTCTAGAATTTATTCCACTTTTTGCCTAGTGAATAATATTCAGTGATAGATTTCGAATATACTCAAATCAAGCAAACAATAGAAATTCAAAATAAATAATTTCAAAAGTTTTCTAATGAATGGGGAATGAAATTGTAGAAATGAATGCTGTAAATTCGTTACATCACCAATATTTATAGTAGTGGAGAGATGTGGATTAACTCAACTATTGATTTTTTTTTCAACTATTGACTTCACTTTCTTAACCCTAACATAAAAATTCGTTGAATAAACAAAGAAAAAGTTGCGTAAAAAGGTTTTTTTAATTTTTTTGAAATTTCAAAAAATGTCTTTGTAATACATCAAACAAAAAACTCATCCCCTGTATCGTTTTCTATCTTTTTTTTTTGATGATAAATATATCACTGAATAAACAGTGTTAAGCGAACGATTTTATGTTAAATCATGAGAGTATTTGTGGAGATTTTCGACTGTTTGAATGTCATCAGATAAGTGGGTAAGGCAAATTATCAATTGATATTCTATAGAATATGTAAATTTTTGATATTTTATAGAATATGCAAATTTCCTTTCATGGCTAAGTTATTTAATTAGCAAGCGTTGAATGAAGCAGCAATGAATATGCGAATTCAGTTAGAAAGGTACTTAAGGACAGTTTGATCGATTGCATGCTAATTTATTATCCATTTAAATAGACCGACAGACATATATACTTTAATAGGTTCCGGATCATTCCAGTGTGATCAATCCTTATTATCTAATGACCAATAAAAGTTCCGTGGGTAGGTGGATCAGAACATCGATCATCTCGCTTATCGGGCGAATGCTTTACCATTAAGCTATTGGGAAAGCTCCAGAATTCAAGCCGTGATGTTTTCGTTACGTTGAACATGTATCTGTATTTCAAGTTATCTCATGGCGACCATGCACTCTTATAGAAATTAAATGTATTTTTAACTCCTTGTTTTCGAATAGATTGCAGAATTATTTTAAGCCAAAAAGGAATAAAATAGGTGAGTAAACCAATTAATTTTAGATATATCCTCTAATTCGTTTTTTTTTTTGATTCCATTTGTGCTGTAATGATTTCAAAAAATTGAAAAAATCAATGAAGAGAAATTTCTTCACCACGAAGTGTTGTGGTTGTCTACGTATTTTGCCTCATAGAAGGTATCAGCTATAACACAAAACTCTGTTATGATAACACATGTTTTTGTTATGCTCCGATTTCAAAAATTGAAAAATCTTTCAGCTGTCAATAGTGAGTACAATGTAACGGTGCAAATATATTTACTCAACAAAGATGTTGAGACGATTCATACTATTACAAAACTCTGCGCAAAGCTGCTTAAATGCTTTTTTTTTTATTCAGCAAATAGTTCGTTGAGCACAATTTTTGAAAGCCCTCACTTACGTCATATTCGATAGGATTACTGTATTACTGTAGCCACTTCCTTTTCATACGTTTCTTTAGATCGTAATGTTTTTTAGTTAATTGTGGTAGTCGATAATGTTCTTGTTTCGTAAATTTTGCAATATTTGTTGAGAAATAATGTTGTGAAAGTCAGAAAAATTATTTTACTCTTGAAAATTTATGTATGATTAGCATGAAATGTTGACAAAAACGCCATGCGACAAAAGCGCCGATTGCGCTACGTCGATTTTATATATTATCAGCGAAAAATGATAGTAGGCATTATAAACCTCAAATATGGCAATGGTATTTTCAGCTCAACTAGGCAGCAAAAAACTTGCAAAAACCTTGAGAATGTATAATGTTTTATGCGGTACCATTGAGGGGTACTTTGAAAGCTTTGTTCAGAACGCGTTTTAAATATCAGAAGGGTTTTGCGCTGTTATTCTACGACTCTAGGCCGCGCGGGAACTTTATGCATTAAAATGCTCCGTTTGGAGCAGATGCAGCTAGCTCTACTAGCAGTAATAAAATTTGAAAGGGTCCCGCAATAAGCTCCGCATATTCCGAGTAAAGTTGGTCGATTTATTGATTGATGAGTCGTTACTGGTGTTAATGAAAATTGCTACTGATTTCTATAATTCTATTATTACTTATTTACTTCATTTTTTTTATCATTCTATAAGTTTAAATTCTTTTAGCGCTGATAGCTGAAGTTGAAAAATGCTGATTTATTTTCGTAGATAGACGTTATGATCCTGTAGTTTAATTGAAAGTATGCATCACTTTATTATTTAATGCAACTGAAAAAAATATTATTTAATTATATTGAAAAAAAAATTTCTAGAATCTGTGATTATTAATTTTTTATGAGTTTCGAATAATTTTTCGAAAAATATATTTATTTCTTTGATGATTTTTAGATTATTTTCAGTCTATAGAATATCAGTCATTTCTTGAATTTTTTAAAACTTTTCCTTTCCACCAAGCCGAAATTTTTGTTGATATTTTTGATATATTTATTAAAAATTTCGTTTTTTTGAAGGACAAAATTAGGTAATAGTGATGCAGTTTCAACCGTTGTAGTTACACTAGCAATAAAATATGCTTTTGCTTCAAAATGCTTCTTAGGATTATGCTTATAAATATATGTTTGCAAAAATGTTTGTTTTCAGAAATTCAGGTAGTGTTAGGCGTCAAGTTGGGGGTAGAGGAGGAGGCTGGATTTAGGGTATATAGGGTCGAGTCGTATACCACCAAGTAGGTTCTTTTTAACGCAGAAGGTTACAGATTATATATTGACGAGAACGATCGGGCATTTCAATTTTCCGGATGCTTAGTTTTCCTTCCCCATCTCGAGAGAGAATGAAGGAGGTTGTTTGGTTGTTGGTCAGAATTTTTAATTTTGAATTTTTTTCGAAGAAATGAGAATATGCCTCTATAATTATAGGCAGTAATTTGAAAACGCTGACGTATGAGCAACTTTATGGCCGACGGGTAAAAGGAATGGGAGAAAAGAGAGTTGTGGAGTTGGATTTTCGAAAATTTTCATCTCTTTTAGAAGTGTTTTTCTCTTCTGGCAAACCTCAGTACCATTACATAAACTGTTTAGATGATAAATTTACATTACACAACTGCGAATCATTTTGTTGTTATATAGGCTGTGTCCTATCGTGTCAAGTCTACTGGGAAATATTATCACCAATTTCATTGTTGTATAAGTCTGAATAATTTTTGAAATATGTTTGTGTAGTTCGTTCTGCATGTGCATATCGTCTCAATTCGTAACATTTTGTGTGTTGTTGGTTTATCTGTTTCCAGAATGACGTTTCGCAACATAAATGATGATTGAGTCCCAGAATATGCCTGTCAAGTCTTTTTAGATGTCTGAAACGAGAGCAATTAGACGTATTAAAGTACGTCGAACTCATACGAGAAAATTATTCTTCGAGAAGGTTCTCGTCGATTGGAGAGAAAGCTTGGAGGATCGTAATTTTCGGTCAGTCTTATTCAGGGCTTACCTCAACCTCAAGAACTATCCACTTGAAATCACATCACCTGAGGATCTGAGATGCATAAAAGGTTCAAGGGTTATTCTTTGCTCTTTCTGTTTCTTATTGTGGAATTTTCTTCCTTTTTAATGGAGGTGTGGCATCGTACTTTGGCTGTGAGTTTATGTTTGTTATCGTACTGTAACTTTAGACTATCCTCAAAAGATATCTTTCCATGTAGGGTAGGGTATCATTAGCTGACTACATCAACTTTCAATCGTTTTATTCTTAAAAAACTATTTGACCTTTCAACCATTTGACCCTATGACGTTAGTGTTTACGCATGTCCCAAAGTAATCCACCAAAAGGTTCTCCAGGATGTGATCACCAAAGCTCTATTTTCAGGAATTGGAGAGTTGGTAGCGACTAAACTCGATGCTGCATGGGATTTGATATGCTCGAATAACTTAAGCATACCAACATTGAAGCAAATCAAAGAGTTGCGTAAAGGTGACTGCCTGCAGTTCGTCAATTCACCCATTACTCGTGGATTATCTGCTGGCCCTAGCCGTACTATCTCGAGCTCAACTGCCCCTATTACTTCTGTAGCTAATAACGCTCCTTCTTCAAGTCTTGATTGCAATCAAAAACTACACGGAGCCGGAGCAAAAAAACGTCCACCAAAAATTGCCACTAAGGATGCCAATGTTTGTGAAATCGGCAAACCTAGTGAGAAAGTATCCACTCGTGATGTTGTTAAAAAACGGCCACCGCGCAGATGTATGCCGAGATGCTCAATTATGGATGCAGCTTCTGCTGGATTTTTAATTATTGCACCATTTGGTTTATTTCCTTGTGCAGCGGGTTCTCATTTAAATACTTATTCACCGGAGGGATTATCCCCTTCTAGCACAGAGCAGCTTATTGCCTTCGTAAAGAATCCTTCCATATGCGATCGTCAGCCAGGTGTCAAGTTGAACTTGCACTTCGATACCGTCGAAGAAATGGCGTCGGAAGGCAATACGAACGAGCTTTTATCTTATGATGCAAGTGGTTTTTTATCATCTCAGGTTAGATCTTATCTTAACTCGGAACTTGTATTGTTTATTGATCTAGGTGTTGTAGGTTGCTAATGTTTCAACGATCCCATTCTTCCATGAAGAAGATGGGATATTCTTCAAAAGGATGAGGGAATGAGGGGGGGGGGGGGGAAGGCATGATATCCATTAAAATCTAGATGCGTTTCCTGAGGTATTTTTTATTCATTTATGATGCTCTTTCATCTATCTTCGTTTGTGGAGTCGCCTAAGCTTTCGAGAAGAAAAATCTTTCTCTTTGTCACTTTTAAAATCTATCGAATTTTACACTTTTTTTAAAAGTGTTTTATATTCATCATTGTATCATATAAGTGAATTTCTAATTTCTTATCATAAAATTTATGCATATATTTGAGAAACTAATTATCTCAATGTTTTCACCTATGCAATCTTTGAATTTGAAAGAAAACTTTTTTTTTAATTTCTTCCTCTACTAAATCGTTTAATATGATGTATTATTTAACACAACTTATTGTTATATGGCTCAATGATTTTCACAACTTTCTTTATGCTACACTTGAAGAAATTTTTTCTTTTTTTCAGGTAGTGCTATTGGTCGATAATCGAGAAAATCATGTTGGACGGAAAGGCCGATCAATATGTGATCACTTGCAAAAAAAGGTGGGTCGTGTTCTTTGGCGGCATTTTTGAAGCTTTGAATTAATTTTTCTAGACTTCTATTCAGAAGTGTTTTCTCTAAATCATCAATAGCAAGCTACTTTATGTGTACTTTCTCTATATCGCCTGTAATAGGCGTGAAATTTAGGTATTCCAATAGGTAATTTTCGAAGCGATGGCGATTGGATGAGCGTAAATTACACCTGCGCTCAGGTGTGAGAATAAATTTTTTCATTTGTTTTTTTTTTCGATGAATTATCATATTCGCATTTCCAAACATCGCTATCGATGCCGGAGAAATGAAGCTAAAAGAGGAAGAAGGGGGAATGAAAGTTCGTACCGCGGCATGATCTGAGATGTTCATGCCATTTTTTTTTTACAAATTAACGAATAAACAGATTTGCTACCTTTTTTTTAGTTATTAAAAGTTCCTCATTTATGTTTGACTTTTATATTTCAAACTTGAAATTCGTATTTAATTGAAATTAAAAACTAATTTGTAGCAATTAAATTTTGAATTGCGTGCTCTTGCGATCGGTGATTATGTATGGATAATCCGTATGAAAGATGGTCGAGAGATGATGCTCGATTATATTGTCGAAAGAAAGACATATAACGATCTTGTTCATAGTATCAGAAGCAGTAGGTATGGCCATTGAAGGATTTATCTTTATTAAGAAAATAGATTGGAATCTTGTTTTGAGAATGTTAAAAAATTTTTTAATCTTACATCTATAATCGACTCGACTTATATGCACTAATGGGTGATTTGCCTTATGCATAAACGCAGGTACGGTTGGCCATGACCGTATTTGCATTTTCCTATCTGTACCAATCTTTCTCGATTTATGATCCTTCATATAACGATTCTTTTTGGTATCCTTTTATTTCCGTCTAAATAATATTAAACATCATATTTCATCTGCTGAGCATTTCCTTCTTTTGATGCAAAGATGAATGTAATTAAAGAGATCATCGCTGGAAATGCTGTGATTTGGATCTGATTGGAGGGAGAAAGGAAGGAGAGAGAGGGATGAGTAATCTTCGAACGCTTAACCCCTATCACATTTTTTTTTTTAACTTCATAAGGAAACTTGGATGATGGTTAGAGTTTAATGGAAAGTTTTTTGCCTAAAAGGTTTTAAACTTTTGAGTCAGATTACTACTTCAGGTACAAAGAACAAAAGCGGCGCTTATCGAATTCAGGTCTACGGCATGTTGTCTATTTGGTCGAAGGTAATGGCACTCATGAAAAGGGTATCGATCAAGCACTCACATCGACAAGCATTATTGACGGGTTATTCCTCATTCTTGTTGATTTCTTTTATTCGATCATTGTGTATTATTTATTTAACATTATTATATGTTTATTTCAGGTTTATGGTTAAAATTACGCATAATATGGAGGAAACGGCGCAATTTCTGCATGCAGTTACGCAGAGGCTAATTCACAAAACGAGGACTGATAGTGTTAGTTTTTCGTTTTTTGGTGTTTTATGTCGCAGCAATAATTTACTATCCTGGATCACGATGGTAAGATGTTATCCTAGATAGCTACGGTGAGATGCGATGACGAATCCCCTAGCCTTTGTCTTTTTCAGCGGAAGGGGAAGGGGAGGGGAAATGTGGGAGTTGGTTTATAGCTGGTTTATTAGCCAATAAATACACATAAATCACCAACTATTTAGCCTTATCCTTTAAAAAAAACTAGGTAATGGTCATAAATATGGAAGGGCACGCAGTCAGTTTAGGTAAATTTGTTAGTAGTAATCGAATGCATCTTCACGATGAATTTCAAATATCGTTTTTTGGTTAAAAAAGAGAAGAGGGAGTGAAGGATATGCGATGTGGTCAGTGACACGTATATTTGCAGATGAAGGCGATAAGTTTTGAGAGTTTTCAACGTTGTTCAAAGAAGACGCAGCGTCGATCTGTAAAGGAGGTGTTCATGCGTATGCTAACAGTATGTCCTCGTATGACTGTCGAGAGAGCAAGTCTGGTGGTGGCACAATATCCCTCTCTGCCGGCACTTACCCGACTCTACGAATCGACTCCGCTCGAACGACGTCCTTTGGTATTAGCAGAAGCGGTTCCAGGTATTCCGAAAGCACTCAGCAAACAGTTGGCGTTTTTCTTCGATGGAATTTAGACTTTTTTTGACTAATTTTGAGGAATCAGTTACAAAAATGTTTGATTGAGAAGCAAATCGTTGATGTTTTGGCAGTCGTTCAGTGGAAGAGATTAGCTTAAATCCATAAAAAGGTTATCGAATATTAGTAAATCTTTTTTGGGGGTACAATAATTTACAACTGATATCAAAGTTAATATCTCGGAGGCGGGGTTCGACTAACGATTATTTCTATGTGCACCGCAGAGGTTTCGATAGTGTACCTGTGCCTCCTCATATCTGGCCTAGTGTTATTAGAATTGCACCCTTCCGGTGGATCTTTCTTTTCTTAGCACTTTCATTTTCTTTGCAGAAGTAAAGGTTGAAGTAATTGGGGATCGGTTTACTTCCCTGAGTTCACTTATTTATTCCTGCTTGTTCTAGGTTTCGGATCTGTCGTTTTTTCATATTGCTATATATTCTGTATCTCTGTGTACTCCTGTTGTTTTTATATCCATTGTATCCCTTCTGTGCTTGTGTTTACCATTTTTTTCACTTCTTACTCGATCTTTAATTTTCGATTTTAGTCTTTGCTGAAGGTCGAGGAGGCATTCGACGGAGGACTCGATGAGGGAATGTGAATTTATAGCACGTGATTCGTTTTCGGCTTAGCTTCCTTTCACCTTCTTTACTTCACTTTGCGTCAAGAAACCTCATGCTTCGGTAAGAGAAGTTGTTTTCTTGTTTGAATACCTTATCGAAAGCATTTGAGTCTTCCGTTGAATACCTTTCTTGTTCTCAATTAATATTTCCTTTTGCTGCGCTGTTATATGTTTTTCAGCATATTTAATTGTGCATAGGTGTTCAGCTTTT
>JAAVTS010001002.1:35718-62761 GCA_022845575.1 Baylisascaris ailuri | reverse complement strand
ATAATGCTGATAATTCGTTCAAGGACATCGATTCCTTTGCTGTATTCTAAAATCAGTGCAAACATTATTATAAAGAGCAGTTTTGATTCTGAAGTACTTTCACTGGACTTCATGCTCACTTCCGGAGGTTCTGACTTCACTTGCTTCTCAATACTACCTTAAATTGTACTGACACTGACGTAGATAAGAAAATATTCGAGAAGAAGGCTACCTACACTCTTCAAGTAGTATGAAATATTGTTACTAAACCTGTATGTGCTGGATGTATACCTTCTAATGTCATTTTGAGAAGAAACTGGCTGATCGATATGAATATCTCGGCACTTTCATTGAAAGCAGTTTAGCCGAAAATTTTCTGAAATTTGAAAAGAATGGGGGTATGCGTCTGTATATGATTCAGATTAGTCTATCATTAGCATTCGTTATTCTTTCGCCGGAACCTTGCTCATCTGTATTCCTTCACTTGAAAAAAAGCAGCACCGAAAACGGAATTTGCTTTCGGCCGGAATTTTTTTTATTGACGCAAACAGTTATTGATCCTCTCATGAAGCCTTCCATTATTTAGCTGTGCAACTGATTTATTGGTTTTTCATTTTTTGTTGACAGCCTCTTCTCGCGCAACTCTCTCTCATAGATAAACTTCAGATGAATTATGAAATTACACTCATCAATCGCATAAAAATTTTTCAAGTGAGGTGATCAATGATTAATTGACCAGTTGAGATGATCACCGGAGATGATTTATTCATTTTGAATAAATTTTAAGCAATCGAATTATCTGTTTAAAACGCGATGAATTGTTCAATGAATTAAAAAAAAAGAAGAAACAACATATGAGTGAGTATGTTCGATTGGTAAACGCGATATTGCTGGCAAACAATCGGATCATCGAAAAAAAAAACAAACAAATTCTTCAAAAGAAACGAACTTGCCGCCGGCGATTGCCACTTTCGTTTCGAATTGTTTAACGCTTCTCTGTCCGTTGAGTGATGGTTGATCTCTTGTGTGGCTTGCAATTTTATAATTTTATTTTATATAATCTTTTAGTATTTTCTTCTTTTAATATTCTTTTGCTGAGAAATTTCTATGATAAGCTTTTCATTGGTGATTAGTATCTTTCATATAGTAACGTATTAAATGTAGTAAATTTCCGCCATATAAATATCTCTGTAAAGTGTGATCTGTTCGTTTATATATTTTAATGAGCTCATCTGTTAATTGTTATGCGATCTGAGAAGCTTAGGCGATAGCACTGAATACAGGCTTATTTGTACCATTCGAGTGAAATGGGTTTCTACGCTCATTCACTTTCTACCTACAAATGTCGTGTTGTTCTGTCACATTCAATCATTTCTAATAGGAAAAGACGCCTAATGAAAAGAAAAATTTTTTACGGAAAAGAAAATAAACTAAAGCAATGCTTTAGTATTTCTTATTTTTAATTTCTTACTTGTCGTTCGCGACTGATGGTAAAGCTTGATAAGATGGGGCAATCTAGCCAGAACTCAGCAGCGACAGTATACGGGGCCTATTGCTGCACTTGCCGTCAGATGTGGCACTAGAGATGGTTTATCTCAACTTTAGAATCCTTCAAATTGGAGTCATGAAATTTAGCCGAGTCAAACTATAATCAAAAAAAGAAGTAGAATGGCTTTCTTTAACTTTTTTTTTTCACGGTAATCTATCAGTATTGAAAGGAGTTATAGACAGTGAGAGGTGGAAAATATTGTTGCGCATTTCACACGGGTGAGGCAACAAAAAACGAATCTTTTATGTTGGAATCGAGTGAGTGATTAGGTTACTAAAAACATAAAGATTATAGTTTGCACGTTTGTTATTTAGACTGTAAAGTTGGTTGGTGAGAGGAGAGAAACATGCAATAAACTTTCGAATGTTGCAATTCGACTTCTTGCTTTAAGCTTCTTTTGTGATCAACCTCGATTAGATTGACAAACACAAATGATAATTGATGCCATGTTAGAACATTCAATTGCACTTATTCTTTAATTATATGTAGAAAAATGTGTATCAGATGATTGTTGCTCCCTTCATTTTGGATAGTTTGTCATGTTTGTGTGGATATAGAGAAATTTTTATATCATAGAAACCCACATAATATAAACTCGAAAACTTTGCTCTTTTTTTTTTCTTGCATTGAACTAATCGAAAATACAGTGTATTTCACTTCAAATTTAGCGAAGAAATGTGCCGAAATAATGAGCTCATGTAAACAGTTACGTTTTGTTAGCGGATTTGTCCTCCTAGAGGATCACCAATATATTAACTTACATATTCAGTCCACTATTGCTGACTCAATAAGTTATCGTATTTCGTCTCATCTTGGTACATTCATTCCAAACCAGCATCTCTAATCTATCGTTCTTTCTTCAATCGTTTTTTTCCCTTCGAAAATATTTAATTGATCGCTCATATGATCCGATAAAGGCAATCATTTAAAATAACATAAATTTGAAAAAGTTCACTGCAAAACAACAACAATTAATCAATGCATTTGTATTCACTCGTTGTTTTGCATTACTTTTCAAAATCACCACTGAAAATAACGCCTCAATAAAGAGAGTAAGAAGTTTCTAAGATTCTGTTAATCAAAAAGTTGTAATCATTTATCTGCTACTTCGTTCTAATCAAAGGAAATATTCGCCAATAAAACTTCTGAGTCCTTGACTTTACGCATGATGTATTTCTTATTTTTCTTGTGATCTCAGGTCATAAGCATGTGGCTCCACATTCTAGAATTTTAGCTTGTCACAAAATATAGAGGTTAATATTGAGTTGGTTTTTGAAAAACCGGAATCATCGATGTCATTGGTTGTTGTCGTCAAAAAACCCCATTTCTCCTTCAAAAAAGTCAACACTAAATAACAATAAATATCACAAAGAGTCCGAAGATCCGAATTAGTGCATCCTTGAAAGATCACTTTTCTTAAGAGCAAATGCGAAAGTGAGAAGAATGATAGAAAATTTATTATTGTGAAAATAAAATCTGCATGTTTATATCTCTCGCATCCTCTGCTCAGCACATTTTTGTATGTTTTGGAATCTGTTTTTTGTTCAGAATTGCAATTTTTCGAAAAAATTTTTATTCCCTTTTTATGCGCTTTCATTATGAGGAAGTCATATCGATGCATATATATGTGCGCCTATGTGTCTGTCTGTCTGTTTGGGAGTTTAAATCTGGGGACCACTACGGTTAGAAAGGATTTTGCTATTTGCTGTACGATATTGTTACTTCAGATATTTCATGTTGATTCACCGATTTTGGGAGATCGTTTAGGGATTTGGCGGTGCCTGGAAATTTGCGTGTATTGTCCCGAGTTTGCGGCAGTGATGAGGATAGGGCTATTGCCAAGATGTGGTGGGATGGTGTGACTAAGGGCCAACAATACTAAGAGGGAGTTCAGACAGCTTGAATACACCACAAAGAGATCACAACAATGAAAAAAAAACATAGAATTTTCTCACAACTCCATGGTAATTCTGTGTTTTCGATTATCCGGCAAAACCTTCATTTTCTTCTCGCTGAATTTTATTTATTTTTTCATGCGATGAAGCGACATTCATTACAAGCAGGTGCTATATTCATTTTCCAGCGATCCCTTCCAATGAATAACAAATCTTTTCATAGAATCTGAAAAGATGGTCGGATCAAGCAATATAGAATGCGGCACTCTGCACGTTTCATTGAATTCAGTAATTGATCAACTCATTGGTGAGTTAAATGAGACAAATGAAGCGTGTAACACTGCCTATCAGACCGACCGGTTGCGTGAGTGCCAACAAATAATAAATGTACGCAGTAGCGCATCCAAATTTTGACACATCGATCATTCATACAAATCTTACACAAAGAATGTCGTTTTCTTGCGTCCTAGCTGGCGCAAAATAAGAGGTAGTCCATTTAGAAATGAGCACGAATTTTTTGAATCCCTTCAGGGTCAGATTGACAGATGGAGATGAATATACGCACCGGTGTACGATTTTGCCATAATGAGCCTCATAAATATCACGATAAACATGAGGTGTTCTAGCAGAACTTCGAAAATGCCAGAAATTTCGTCCTCCAAATATCGTTAGAAAATTTGTTCAATTTTTTTATAATGTGCAAGTTGTAAGATTTTCTAAAATTGCACTTTTCTAAAGAAGGCATCACTTCCGCAAGTCGTGAATTTGAAAACGTTTATGTTTAGGTTTTCTTGGGTAATTTATTCATTATGTAGGTCCATATTGCTTTTTTGAAAAATCATTCCATTATGAAGCATCATCGTCAATGCATGAAACATATCTCAGGCTATGCCTATTGCTTTTAACCACTTTGTGACCATTGGGAATCTTTTGTGTGACACAATACTTTCTGAAGGTTTAACGCTTTTTAGTAGAATATTACACCACAAAATATAGATGTGTCTTACTTGGTAATTTTACGAAATTATTAGCCAATATTTTCGTCTATGAATTGAACAATCATTGCACAAATAGCAACGGTCTGCTCAGTTACTGCTATCATTAATTGTCCCCCCCCCCCCTTAATTCCTTTTTTCCTGCCATTCCCAAACGATTCCCCGTGATGTAACTCTATGTTTTGCTATTATTTGCATATTTATTTGCATGAATAGGCATGACGTTGATTGATTTGTTGTGGTTCCAGTAACGTGTAATTCCGGTTATGCTATATTGTCGCTTTAACCAACAATTTTTGCTAATCGGCTTTATACGGAAGGTGAAACCGTTCCGCACAATGAACCACCCCCTTCGTTGATTGCCATTCTGGAACTACTTTCCTCTCTGCATCTCTCTCCATTCAAGCAATATTTCGTTTACATTTCCTTCTTTTACACACAAAATCTCTCAAGCTGCGCTGAAAATATTCTTTGAAATCATCTATCTTATATGTTTGCCATCAACTAGAAGCATATAGCATATGCAGATTGTTTGTAATATTTCTGATTTTTGGGATTCACATTATAAATCTTTAAAGTACATTTAATTATCAGCAGTAGTGCTAATTTCTTAGCCATTAGATTTTTGCATATTTGATGTCCAGCAGAAAAAGAATAACAAACGTTTCATATTTCCAGTCAGAAAATTTTTATCCCCTTCGATTGTTGAAATACAACAAATACTGAAACAATATTGAAACAATCGAAACTCGTTGTTTTTGTCTTTCCTCGTGCGCAAACAATTAGTGTCTTCAGCGTGATTTGCTTTCTAACCTTGAAGTTCAGCGTTCGGGTGCATGGCCGGTACTGATAAAGGAAAGTAGAGAAAGTACCATGTACCAGGGTTTGGAACGACAAAATTGCAGACGCAAACGACATCGAACGACATACTTTTCTGACTCTTTGAGCAAGTCTGCGGTCGTAGTGCGTATTCACTCATTCGTAGATAAAATTTCGTCATACGCTTGAGGACTTTTCCGAGGAATGCAAAGCATTCGAACCTTTCTTCATCGGCCAGTATTTTAAAGCCATGTGGTTATATGGCCAAGGACAGTGCAGTAAGTAAATGCAGACAGTATGCAACTGTGGCTGAAGTTAGGGGTGAAATTTTTGGGATAGCCAGCATGCACAGGATATTTGAATCAAAGTGGAGTGGCGTTTGTTCGATACTTTAGTGTTTAACTTGCGATGAACTTGTTTTGCAACCCATTTGTGGAAATAATTGCGAACAAATTTTTTACGAGGTGTGTGGAAAATTTATTGGAGTGTGACAGAAATCTCATCACTGAAAGAATGTTAAGCTCACATTTATAATGCTTATCGCAAACTTCTTAGTGGAAAAGGTAAGTTTCATTTTCTAATTTCTTCTATGTAAATCTATTGACGTATAAATTCAGTTAACAGTTTACATTGAAATGTTCACTGTCTTTTCTCAAAAACGAGTAATAAAATTTGATCTCATACGATAAAGTCTTACACGGACGTGAACAAAATGCATATTCGCTATGTCCTGTCATCTAGAATTGAATCGAAGTCAAGATATCAGTCAAAATTTGAAAATTTATACCAGCCTGGATCGTTTAGAGAACTTGGAATGGTGATAAGGATGAAAAATTAGCGAGAAGAGGAAGAATTTCATGGGAGACGGGGGGACGGACGGTGTAGAAAAGATTAGCTCCAGTACGTGTGCGCAGGTTATTTACTGCAGTCATTAATTTATTAATTCGTTTTACCCATAGATGCTGTTTCATCTCTTTCCATCTTCCATCGTTATTTGCACTAAATTTCGCGCTCGAATCATCGAATCTATTCCCATAAAGCTACATTAAAACGAGTTTAAAGCAATAAAAAACGAATTGTTGTTTGTTGTATTCTATGTAAACAAATGCTCTATCATGATTGAAAGAGCAGTTAGAACAAAGCGAATAAATGCCGGGTCTTATGACGATACCTGAAACACCCTATTTAATCGACAATCTCGCAAAAAATCCTCTATAATAGGCACTTGTATGGATTGAATGCACTAGAATGGATCGATAAGTAATCGTCATTGCGACTTCTTTATAAAAAAATTTTTGAAATTCCATTTCATTTCAATGAATGAGAAAACTTGTTGAAGCCGTTGGAAAGAATTAGAATAAATTAAGTCAAGATCGTTTTCATTCTTTTCACGCTGTTGTCCTTTTTTTTAAGCAAAAGAAGGTCGATGAGTGCATGTTTCATGGTGCAAACATGGACCTTAGAATTCGCAAATATTGTTCCTTGAACTCTAATAAGCAAAATAAACTATAAGAGTCTGTAGAAGCTGATATATACACATTTGGATATCACAAGTGGTGTTATTTGGATAGCACTGAATTATTTCAATAGCAGTTGGAGCTGGAATTCTACGAAATCATCAATCTACTTAACAGAATATGAGTAATCATCAGTCAAAAATAGAGAAAAGTGTCAAAGCGTAAATTTTTCAAATTTCCAAACCATTTTAGCACGAATATAAGTGCATTTCACAGCATTAATGAAATTCCTATAATGTATAGCCAAATGCCATCGATGGGGCATGTGCATTTTAAAGCTGATGATAATTAAGCCTAGGAAAATAGGTGTCAGCCACATCAATTGTAGTTGACGCAGTTTTTTTTCAAACAGGCAATATGTCAACGCGGCTTTGAACGAAAAACTTTCCCCATTAATCTATTCATCGTCGTCTCAATGGGTAAAATCTGCGGCATTAATTTAGATTATTTCTTGCCAAATGTAAAACGAATTGATGAATTTTGTAATGTTATGTAAATTTTATCTAGGATTCATATCGAAGCCATAAAATACATAACTGCAATATAAACCTGTGGTTTATATTCGAAGGATGCAATTTACTGCCATAATGTGAAACACTTTTCTTTAATGCGGTGATAATCTCGGTGGAATTGGGATTTTTCGGGTGACAAGCAAAAAACTGCTGCATCCGTACCACTCGTTCACAGCATTTCGTTTCCAGTCAATCGAGCAGTTACACAATGACCTATTTATTGAGCTCTTGACCTTTCTACTTTTATCGACACTGCCATAAAATTATAAGAATGCTTCAAATGGCCGATTAAGGGTAAAATTTTGAGCTTTGAAAAGAAATCAGATCTATGTATTGGTGGTATGATTCGGCGATGTGCTGAATGTAAAAGAGAGCAGGAAATAGTTTTTTCTAAAGGTTGACGATTTGGAAGTATGCATAGCAACTTTCAGATAATGAAGATAGCAAACAAGGAGAATAGATTCACATAGTCGGACATAAATACTCTATAAGAAGCACACTAGCAGTAGAAGCACGCTGAAAAAAAGCAGCATTTCCAGTCCTGGATTTTTTGGCATAAATACACCGAAAATGCCGCTTACCAAAGTCGAACATTTCGGCCACGGATGAGTGTGGGATGGAGACGACATGATAGGAGAAGGACATCAACGTCGAAATTTTCTATTCAACAAAAATGGCATCTGCGGCATTTTCACTTTAGAAAAACCCGCTGACCAACCTTGAAAGTGGATTGAACCCTTTTGGAATTCTGCTTTAGTTATCTCGAGCATTTAGGTAACCTAAGCACCGTTAACCACTGCCCGCAGAAATCCTCCACAAAAGATAAGTTTTTATATGGCTCCATTGGCATCAAATGCCAAAACTGTCGATGTAAAATATATGCAAAATTTTCGGGCATCTTTACCTCTATGGTTGTCTTCGAATTTGATAAATTAATATGCAGTATGCCATGGAGTATGGGATACCACTCTGTGGATGAGTCTACGCATTAAATTTCGTAACTGTAGCTTTAGTCTTTTGCCAGTTGAAACAGCCGGAAACGCAAATGTCACACACATAGACATGAGTAGAATCACGCAAACGCCTCCACAAGACATGAACGACGGTGCGATTGAAAACGCAATACCCGAATTTTAGGGCTCGAAATTTGCCGAGACGCATGAGAAACGTTTGATGGTTTTTTCGCAACTTATATCTTTTGCCATGAGGAGAAAAGAGAAAAAGAATTTTTCCATTTGTAGTACGGCAAACATAACATGAAATCGACAAAAACCTTGAAAGCTATTTTTTGAAATTCTGGTGTATAATATAGAAAGATTCGAAAAATTATGCCATTTACTCATCAAGATGAATTCATATTCAAGGCTTGAGCGTGATTAAAAATTGCCTAATGGAACTAACGCATAGGGAATATCTAAAATTTTGGAAGGCATCCCTCCGCTAACCCCTTCCTAAACAACCGCATTGAGAAAGTAGAGGTTCTCCTAACAATCGTCCAAATGTGAGACAAGGAAAAACAGCACATAACTCCGATTCAATTACTGCTTGTGCATACTTTAAAAAATTGCTTGCGAGTTTGAAATGTATTTAAATTGAATCAACGGTTAACCCTCTGAATGGCGTTTGAGGTTTTTCGCCCATGGCAAAGAAAATTTCAATGTTTGCATTTGTGTAGCAGTTCTTTCTAATCAACACTCATCATGAAACCGGCCGTTCGTCCATTCAACAAACTCCCTGAAGTGTTTGTTCCGCGACGCTATCTTTCGTATCGCATCTCCCATCACTCCCTTAAGATAGCATCGCTATTTGCATTCCAAGCATTGCTTTAACACTCCATCTACGTACTATGTTAAGCGCTAAAGGACGACGTCCTGCTAAAATCGCGACCGGTCTACACTATCAAATCAACATTTATTTCCGACTGTCAGTTTTAGATGGAAAAATGTTGCGATGTATTTTAAACTTATTGAAATTGGCGAACCTGAAGGAAATATTGCCCATCTCTTAAACGGAAATACACGGGTATTGTGCACATTAGGACATATACCTGTACGCTACATATCTTAATTCATCTCGAAAGCCAAATACTTAAGCTCATACATCATTAGGTGCTAGCGACACTAAAACGTTCCTAATACCAATGCGATACTCCAGACATCAAGCATACGAGCATAATGTAAGTTGTTGTAAGCGCAAGTGTTGTTCAATTACATAGATGCCCAAAACGGCTTAAAGTTTATTAGCAAGCGATATTAAGGAATGCTCGATTTTGACCGTTTAAAGCCAGAAGGCTTGTAGTTGTCTACTCGAAAAGAAGTAACAAGAAAATTAACCATCAACGCATAAACATCATTAAATATTTTGCCCCTTTTCAGTGATATCTGATAATATGTTAGCAGTCGTTAGCAAATCAAAATGATCATCATTTCTTTTAAGCTTTAACACCTCAATTCTTTCTATACTATATACTTTTCGATTTCTAAATCAATATCATGAATCTTCCTAATAATTTGCTTTTTTCTCTTCCTAATATATGCTCTACGCGTATTCATAAATTCATGCATATTACCATTAAAAATATATCATAATCTCAGCCAATTAGTGCTCACATATCGGCCAATCTGTATGCTATGTCTATAATGGCTCCCAGTAAAGTTTATACGCTGCTTCTCAAACGCGCAGATATGAAAATCACTGGTCATAAATGTTTCATCTTAAATTCAGTAGTGTTTAGCGATTGCTAAATTAAATTGTATGAAACTGTGCAATTGCCACTAAAGGTTCTCGAGGATCTCCACATTACTATAGCTAACAGGAGCAAATACAGACTAATGGCGCAGTTCATAACTGCTTGGAATGTTGCATAGGTATTACGACTAGTGCTGTTACATTAGGCTAGACGTGATTTTGAATAGTCATATGGGCAGGCATTTCCTCCTCGAGGTTCCATTCGACCTGATATTAACGTTATATGTGATCGGTAAGCAGTCTTCGATATTCACTCGTTTTTCACTGAAATTTTATTAACACATCGTTGACATGCAGTCTGATTAGAAATCCACAATCAAGGTTTAAATGATTCTGGAGAATTTTTTTTTGTCTGGATATCAATCAAAGAATGCTACAACTTTCGTCATTAGTTTTAGAGCCGATGTGTTGCATCATTTTGAATAGAATGCCCAAATATTTGTTTTTTTCCTTCTCTTAAATGAATTAATCTTTTATAACGAAAAAGTTCTCTGTTTCCTCGATAGACAGTAAAGATTGTATTCGATGATAAATTTCTCACAACCATAACACCGAACAAAGAAAAGATTATAGGGTGGAATGGTTGAATGTGAAGAGCGTAAATTTACGAAATAAGTTCAGCCTGAATGGACATGTAAATCCGTGACCGTAGTAAGGATGCTAACCCTGTATTTGTCATATGCGAAATACAAATCGAAAGCGCAATAAAGAAACCATCTCTTAATGAATCATTGTGAAACAATGGTTATTAAATACCTTGAAAATGAACGTATGGTGTAATTACTCAATTTCCCTAGATATCATCTATTCAAAAAACTTTTTCATTCGAGTTAAACGGTAAATGGTGTTTTTAGATTATTTCTGGCCGGTTGAGATAATTATGAGGGAGGCAGCGCACATCTATAAGAAATGAATGCATTCTTATGAAAACTGAAAACACTGATTGCTTATATTGTTGGTAAACGGCAGATATTGATGCATAGGAAAACATGCTAACAGGTTTACTATACGAGTCTTTCTTTGTCGTCCGTCCATTATATGTACTCTGCAAACTTGCGCTTACAAAGTGTGCTTTTGTGGCAGCACGTCTGTACGCATCACGTATGCCCATCGACCTATGTGGTAGTTTTGTTGCCGGAAACATTAAGTAGGAGACATTAAGTTGAATTTATGTACAAGACATTAAGTTGAATTTTTCAAGAATCTTATATGACCATAAATTCGCCTCGCGATCGAGTAGGCATGCAATGATACGGGTTTAGTAGTGTATGCAAATGAAATTGCACACTGTTGACGTCCATTATTTGACCCTTCGAGAGGCAGACAAACTGATCCATATATTGGCAGTTATATATGAGAATTGAAATGAAGGGATTATTCATAGTCTTCTTTCCGCATATGCCAATACTATAGATAAGTCCTAAACAGGAATTGGAGAAAATACTAAAATCTTTATGTAGTTCGACAACCGGTGGCATGCAAATATGAGCGCCTGTTGTAGAATTTCAAGAGAGAAGTGAACTCAACCGATGCGAACAAAGTAGTAGTCGATACAGCGATCCCCATCGTATTCATCCCTATCCTTCCTTCTTTACCAGTTCATGTCCATTTATTTTAAATCTTTGTTGTGTTTGGAACAAATGAAAAATTCTGTGATGGAGCTATACTATGACTCATAGTGCCTTGATATTTTCATTTCGATGGAGCTATTCGATGCCACTCGATCCGACTATTTAAACATCATATCATGTATCTTTTATATGCTCATCTACTCAATAAATTGTGCTGTTGTTTGCTCATTAAGAAAAATTAGCGATAAAAGATCTGTGTTGCGCACTTTATTGCTTCTCGGAAGAGATGATCCACCCACATTCCGCGCATGAAATCCTGTTTCACAGCCTTTTCAAGCAGTGTTCGCCGAGTGCTCCTCGAAATCATTTAGGTCTATTGAGTTTTGAGCTTCTGCATGGACACAATACTGCCTTAAAGCTGAGGAACTTCCACAACATTGCTGTCAATATTGATGAATACGTTTTGTACTGTTCGACTGCGATATATGATGAAATAAAAGAGAAACATTTTGAAGCAGTAAACATGAAGGTAAAAGTCGGAAGCTGTAAATTTTTCTTTCGCTGAGATGAAGCAAAGTGGGTATGTGAGGAGGATTGTCCTGATCAGATATGATCATATATATACTGATCATGCCTGAAAGAGGTGAGAAGAAGGAGGCAGCATTTCTATGAGTGCCTAGGTGCACTTCTCTAACGCCAAATGTAAATTCCGTAACTTTTTGCTCACTTTAAAATGGAAATGTGCCAGCATGAACACGATAGCATATAATTTCATCATGTCACAAAGGGAAAGCTTGAAAGAAATTTAGAGTAGCTAAATTTGCATGTTTTATTTGAAAGTCGTCTTGAGAGGTAACTGAGTTTTGTAAATTTACGTCAGGGATTCCTATCACTAAAAATTCGTCTTGAGTAAATTCTTTCGGCATCACAAGGTGAGTGGAACATGCTTTTCTTATTCTGAATGAATTCCACTTTTTGTGTGCATATGCAATTGCTCATTTTATTTTATTAAAGAGCATTCGCTTGTCTGCTCGGTAATTTTAACTCGAGAGTCACTCAACCTAGAGTTGTTAAACTCGCTAGATATAGCGTATACCATAGGTTGCCCATCTACAAAGTAGCTCATATTCATTCATCAAGCTCAAAAGCAGTTATGGTGGTTATTCCAATATGTAAAAAATTTGCATACGTTATACATCAGTTGTATAAGAAAAGATATTTTTTATAGTAGATTTACGCAAGCTGTCAGGCTAATTCATATGCGAAATCATCATATTTCCAAATATTGTCTGCTAATAGCTTTTGCAAATAGTTTCTGGAGTGAATGCAATGCAAAAACGCATTTCTTCTGAGGTGCATCTTCTTTACGTCATGTTATGTCTTATCTTTATTGTTTTCTTCCTATACAATCTGGTTTAAAGTCAAATTTTCAAATCTTGCATAAGCTGTGTCATCCTTATTCATCACTGATCGTATCTCTTTCATTTTCAAGCCAGATTTTTCAACAGAAGTCTGCGATGTTTATTATTGATTGCAATTGCCCTTTCTATAAGGTCTCTTCTTTTAAATTCTACACCGCTTGCTTTATCTTCAATAAATGTGCTTAAGAAAATATGCATATTACGTTAATTGGATCAATTCTAGGCTAAATGAAATGCGCACTGATCTACGACTTGAAAGCAAGCATTGATCATTTGCTGTAAGCAAGTTTTTAATCCTTGAAAGATCTAGCACATCGGTGACATATTGTGGAATGTGGATTGCTTTATCAACAAATAAGGAACATTTCTTGTTTTGTTTTGTTTTTTTTTTTCTGCTATGAAATTCATTTCATCGCAATTAGGCAAATCACAAAACGTGATATAGAACTTGTTTCCGTCATCTGAACGTTACGTATTCGTTCATCTCATCTCCTGTTAATTCTCGATTTCAGCGCTATTCCATTTCTTTTCAACCCATTTTGAACGTGATTTCCTATTCTTTTTATTTCTTCATCATTTTCCGTTGATGCGAATTATCACTTACATGTGATTATCGATAACTAAGCATTCCTGCAACTATAAAATGAATAGTATAGATAAAATAGACTTAGAAAAACATAATGATTAGAACTTTCTTCATAATCTATTTGCAGAAGATTTATTTCTTTAACAAAATCAAGCTTGCAATATTTATAGAGAACGTAGATTGCAATAATGCATAAATTTTTGGCAACGATGAAAATCACTTCAGCAGCAAATGAAAATTACGATCAATTATAACGCTAAAATCACGTCTAACTACAACGGTGGTGATCTACATCAAATGGCTTCACACAACGAGCACACACAACATAGATTAGAGGAGCACTTATTTGGTATGATTTGGACGAGAAAATGTAGCAATGCTTGAAAATCACAAGAAAACTACATAAGAAAACCAATTTTGGTAATGAATCTCTAATCCATATTTTTGTGATGGGCATAATAATGGGCTTTATATTGATCAATGAAATGTTCTGTCCATCGAAGTTGGTTAAAATAGTTCGTGCAAAAAAAAAAAAAAGTGAAGGTAATGAGAGCTAGCTGAGAATAAAGTGGTGGTTCGGCGGTTTAGAAACAAGCGGTGATAGTTGGTCTCTCTGACTCTCGGATCCTTTCCCTGATCCTCCTCCACCCAATTGTTGTTTTTGGAAAAAGTCGCCACGATACATCCATCGCGTCGGTCTACCTTCCTCTTTTCGTGCAGTTTATACAGCACATTCGATAGATATTAAGGTGACTGACGCCTGCCATTTCCGTTTACACCCATTAAAAAAATTTCTTTGCGCACATCATGCATGACAAATATTACAATGTTATGAGTGCTAGAAACGCTTGAATTGGTGAAGCGCAATCTGAAACTGAGTTCGATAAAGGAACATGAAATATGAGGACAGATATTTCAATAATCTAAATAAGCAGTGAATAGTCGTGAAAAACAGTGAAATCATGAAACAAAATTGTGAACTATGAAGTAGCAAATCCGTTTCAAATGAAACGAATCCTTCACCTATATTTCCATCGAAAACTCCACGTTTCTAGAAAAAAATACGAGCAAGTTCATAATTTTCTAGGAATTTCTGAGAGTGAGATAAAAAACTGCTTAGTAAAAAAAATTCTAAGCCAGCACCAAAGTAGTGAAAAGCAATTAATCGAAACGTTGCATCAATCAGGTTACTTTCACAATTTGCTGCAGTTGAACTAAGAAGCGGTTTTTACGTTTCTATAGAAAATTGCGGCAGAAAAAGGTCCAATCCCGAAATTCTTCACAAAAATTGAATGAAATGTGAGCAAATTTTCGATTAAAAGAACATTCCCTTTCAGCTCCAATCACGTTAAAAAATTTTTTCCTTGCATCTCTTAACAGGTAAAAAAAACCTGTCTCCTTTGTAAAACAGAAAGTGAGAGTCTTAAGGACGGAGAGGGATTTGTGGGGTGTACGAGGAAAGGTGGAGCCCCGAAAAATTTTCCTCTTCCGGTTTTTGTTCGAAGGAGGTTGATAACGCGACTAGCTCCAGTCCTGTTCTTATCTAATCAGGCCACTCATAGAAATCTGCTCGTTCGTCAAATTTGAATCGATCGGCAGTAACGTGCACTCAGTTTTTTTGGATATATTTGAGCGTCTATAATTCTATTTGAAAAAAAACCAACTTAAAAAATTTGTGTACGTGCGGCCGTCTATGATGACGGTGATCATGGGCCAAATTTTACCTCCAACAGCTTTTAAGTCGAGGTCAATCTGCAGACGACATAGACATGTGAAAAGATGCATAAAACAACAAACGCACGATGCTCAAAGGGAGGTCACCTTAATGCACTTTAAAAAGCGAAACAAAATAATGAACTGTGCTAATATTGCGCCATTATGGAGTTGTTTTGACATGATTTGAAATCAAACGACAAATCAGCACTATAGGTGGGACTTCGAGACTTCTTGCATGAAGTTGTTCTCGAAGTCTCCAAGCAACCAACACAAAAAAAGCTAGTAATCTTGTCGTGATGAACATCACTCTAAACAACATTAAGTTCAACGATCAACTATACCACGCCCGCAGTTTTACTATAAATTTGTATTTTATTTCAATAATGCGATTATTAGTTGTCTCTATGAGGTGATCATAATATAATATATAGGTGTCTATCATGTCGAAGTTTTATCAAGATAGCTTGCAATTCTGATGACGCGGACACGCCCCTCTAAATGAGAGGGAGGGGCTCAAGGGGTGGAGACGGCTTTCGATATCGTTTTGTTGCGTAAATGCTAATGTTTGCAATTTTGCTCTTGTCGAAGAAGGTGAAAACTGAAGCCGACATCTCAAATTCGATCATTATTTTAGTGATTGATTGTGACAAAAATTGTACCATTCGTTATTCCCGTCGGCTGTCGACTTCATATAGATCACTTTTCATTTCTAAGTGAGTCACTTCAACGTCTATAAGCTATTACTTACCATATATAATTATGCGAAAATATAATATTAATTTATAATCGTAGCAAAGATAGTTTATATTAAAGATATTAATTGTCATTATGAGTTATCTTAGTTCTGCTTGAAGTATCATTACTTCGTTTGTTTATTTGTATTTCGAGAACGAAGATATTCTTGGTAAAGTTTTAGATACAGCCGCTATAAGATTTTCTTCATTTTATCATCCATTGGCATAAAAGTTTGTTATGATGTTATCTGTGTTGTTTGTATATTAGACACATAGAAATTATTTGTTTTTGAAAGTTGTTTCCTGATCGTAGGCTTTTGATCTTTTTATCAATTGTATTTGTTTTTCTCAAGCAGGGACTTGTGTCGAACGATATACAAATGTTCTCTGACAATGCGATGAGCTTTGGAAATAGGCTTTCTTTATAAAAGCATCTTGATTTGCTGAAAGGGTTCATTGGAGATGAGTGAAGAGGAAGGCCTGTGGAGGAAGTTAGAAAGAAGTGGGGGAGAGAAGGGAAGAGAGGCAATAATTTTTCCTGAGGAGTGCGCCAACGATTTCAACGATCGCATAGGTATGTTGGATATTTTCGTGACAGGGGTAAGATGAACAAGGAAAAAGTTTCGGAAAGATGAGGAGAATGTGGTGGTGTAATGAAGTCTGCGAGGGCTGCACCATTTCTGTACGTTGCTTCCGTCCCGACTAAAACGTTCGTCGTAGCAGTTGCATCGATGGAAGTCGTCCTTATTGAGAGGGAAGAGAGGGGTATTTTCTCCAAAAGTTTACAACAGGTCATATCAAGAAAGGTAAGAGCCATTAGAAGAAAAGAGTTTATTTGACTTTTGAAGCAATATTCTCAGCTAACAAATAAGAAATCGCTGCAGCCAAGAAATATTGTAGTTGTTGCTGCAGTAAGCATTTCTGGAATCTCGCTCACTAAAACAGCGAGCTTAGTAGATATTCAAGTAGCAATAAAATGAACTCAGTAATGCATATTTTCACCATTCGTATCACCATACTCTTTTGCTCTTCTCTCCTCCCTCTGCCTCTCTTTCTCTTCCTCTGTGCACACTTCTTCCGGCTTATGATCGCCCATCCAAGCAGAAAAGGGTTATTTAATTCTTGGGCGTGGCAGACCTCTGTTGAGCAGATGTCTGGTTGCTTTTTTATTGTATTTTCACATCTCTGCACGATGTTATCATATTAAATGTTTAAAAATTTTTACATTGCTGCAGGCAATATCTTTCAAAGCGGAATTCTGCTTTTGGTGGCAGGCACTAACGCTTCATTCCCCAACATTTACTTCTGCTGCCATTAATCATGAAATACGAAGGGTTTTTTGCTGAAATTCACTTAGTTTCACCTTTTTCCTCAATTTCTTATAATTTTGGTTCTTTTTACCGTACACATCGATTTTCTATTGATATAGGCATATATATTCTTTCCTTTATATTTCTTTTTTACTGGCTCATTCAACTAAATCTCTGCTCACAAAAGTGTCCGCCGAATAGGACGAAGGCTTCGATGCAAACGATTATTCCGATTATTTCTATGAAGGAGGATATTCTTCGCAAAAAGCAAAAATTAAAATAATTCAGTAATTCTTAAGGAGCAGTCGGACTAAGTTTCATCTTCAATCTGAATATCGTAGCACAATGGACTTACTGCCAAAACCTCTAAAAAGTGTGGAAGCAATTTTAACGCGACAAGGAAATGCGTTTAGCGGAGAGGGTCACTGAATAAAGAAAATGGTGACCGGAAACATCTTTGAAGGTGTTTTCCAGAAACTGGAGTGCTTCATAAGCTTTTTGGTCCAGATATCTCCTAACCTATCGTAAGATCGAGCTTCATGACATTTATAATTTTCACTATCACAACCATTTAAAACTAAGGATTTTCGACAACGTTCTAGAAACTGAGGTGCATTTTCCATCAACTATCAGCTGCCAGAGTTTCATTTCGTAGGAAGCGAGCATAGGTTCTAGTTTTGCAATTTGTTCAATGCAAAAAACTTTCCACCCTAGCAGGTTTCAAATCTAGAAAATTCACTAAATCAGGAAATTCTGTGAGAGGATCATAAAAAGGAGGGGTGAGGAGATTTTTTTTTTTGACCTCGGACGCATAACCGACTTGGGCACCGAATAGGCGGAGCATCGGTAAATATAAATTTTTTACTAAGTAAAAAAACGCATAAAAATGAGATTCATTCACAATTCGGTTATTTTGAGATGTGAAGAAGTTCAACATATATTACAATCGATTAAACGATTCACATAAATCTATTTCTGAAACTGTTCACTTTACCATTATTTGCAGGGTAATCTTTGAGAAATGTCACACTCCATCAGGATAGAAAAATTGCTGAGAACTTCGAAAAATATATGGATTGCTGAGATGTTGTTATGATGCGTTCGGCAGCTTATTGAATCCTGAAAATAAATTTCGGAATTCTCTGGAAGTTTGTTGAAAATTTTCATTACGGTCGACTTTCCCGTGAAAAATTCCTCATATTCAACAATACCGAGCACACTTTATTGAACAAAACAATATAGGCACTCTTTATCATTTCATTTAAGTATTTCATTTAACGTTTATAATATTTTCATAAGCGTTACTGAAATAACATCTAATTGATCACTTTTTGTTATATGTCTGCTCATGAATTATTGCCATGATAAATCAAGTATTAACAAATAACATTTCGCATATTTATTTCGATATCAGGGTTTATTTTTCGAGCGTTATATAGTGATCATTCAATTTTTGTCGATAATCAACCAATTGCGATTCGACTTTCAATAATAAATATGCAAAAAAAAACATTTAAGATTTCAGGTTCGAATTATTTTTGATATGAAATTATTATTCATTTTGGTGATATGTACACAATATGCGAGTACTGTCAAGGTGATCAATAATGGACTCGCTCCACCTGAAATCGTTCACACTCCAATCTCAACAAAACGTTAGTTTATCGAAATATTTACATTGTAAATTAATTAGTCAGCACTGTCCACATTATAGAATTAGATCTATGTTTTGATGCATATTCATCAACTCAAGAAACATTGATATCATTGACAGTCATAAGCAATTATGTAGTTTCCGAAGAAATTTTCAAAAACAATTGAGCGGAAGTTATTCTAAGCTATAACCTCACCTGAGCTGTTATATTTGCTTGAGAAATGGAAAGCTGTTAGCATTTTTGCGAAAGCTATAGAAGCAACTTAAATTTTTTTTAATGTTGACGATTGTTGGTAAACGCATTCTTTGGATGATCATGATTATGTAACAACAAATTACACCACCTTGGGCAATTATCGCTTCATTTCTTATGTGCTCTATTTTCAATAACAAGACCTGTTCTTCGTTAATTGATGTCACTTTGACGTTCTACACATACAACATCTATCTTATGAACATATTTCCGTATCTATATACTTAGATGTTTTCATCTATCTTATGAACATATTTCCGTATCTATATACTTAGATGTTTTTTATCGATCAAAGACCAGCCATCATCGTTATATGTATTTTCAAATTGTTAAAACATATTATCCGATTATATACATTGAATTAACCTCTTTTACCAGCTTACTTGCATAATTATTTCTCTATTTATTACGCCGGATATTTTAGTATTATTGTTTTTTGAATTTCAACTTTCATCTCCAACAGATAAACTTATATCCAATTCCTTATAATATTGATAATAAATATAATAAAACCTGGCAATAAAGTAGCAATGAAATTGCGCTATTCCAAGCATCCAATGTTGACATTTGAAAGCCGCTGTTGCCGCCGTTCCCTCAACATTAAATTTTTTCCACAATTTTTGTGTGCTAACGAGCGCCTTAAGGAAAATAGCAATCTTTCGTAGAATTTGTTGACTAAACGCTATCCGCCTTGCGCTTCGACTTCATCGTTCAGTGACTTCCGCTAAAATTCCCCAATAAATTGAAACTCAGACATTACCGACAGCCGAAAATATTTGAGCAGCCGCTTCATATTCCTTATTTCTTCATGTCGCAGAATGCTGATACTTTCAGCGAGATGTATTGTGCAGGCAGCACCATTGGATTTGGTGTTTATTCTCGATAGTTCGGGTTCATTGAAAAACAAATTCCAAGATGAGATCGACGTTATTCGTCGCATTGTTAAACATGTAACTATCGGTGAAACGGCAACACGAGTCATGCTTGTACAATTCAGGTAATAATGTATGCAGAAATGTACTTTGCCATTGGCATTTCCTCTAAGTTCACAATAAGAAAGTTCACCGAGCCACCCGGAAGTAATTTGCATTTTTTCAAAAGTATTTGATTTAATGAGAATCTAAGGCCATCACAATCTTAAAATCTATATTTGGTGTATAAAACCTGAGCGATGCAGACGTGAAACATAGTGTTTCGTGCGGGCGATCCTATCACGCCGATTTAAACTATTGCTTTAGGAGTTGATTGGATCGGCTAAATTTGCATATTTAAGCTGAAATTTTGTCTCATTGGGCATGTTATCACCATTGCAAATTTATTAATTAAGAAGTTTTTTTCGTTTTATGTTATTAGGTGGCCTGTTCCGCACGACTTGGACTGAAGAAATATTTCGCGTTCCTTCTACTATATAGCTCTGTTCCCTTTGCTTTTCATTTACTACAATCGTGTCTTTTTTTGTAAAAAATTTTTCCCTCCAATTACTTGTCTTCATCATCTTCGATGTAATATCGATTATGATAATGGAATTCCTCAAATGCAAGCAATGAGGAGTCGAAATGAATTATCCCTCTAATTATGATGATAATGAAAATCATTATAACGTTGATCCATTTACTCAACAAAACCCTTTTGAAATTTCTAAAATCTTTTCATTTCGTGTTATTTTAATCAATGAACTTGCCTATGTAATCAAAATATCATTTAATATAAAAGATGCTTGATAATTTTCAGCATTTCTAAAATTCACAAAATATAGAATAAACTATAGGCACTTAGATGGTGCATCGATAATAACATTCGTTTAGCATCGTACTGAAGGCAGTGCAACGTTGGAAAATAAAAGATGGATACAATTTGCCGAATATTCAAATGCTGTATGATGTGAATTCTCTTCGATTGCAGTGAACTTGCAAATTGCGAGAATTGACATAATAGAAAATTTGAATATTCCATATAACCATTTTGAGAGTGTATTTTAATATTTCATTGCTTGTAATAGAAGGAATGACAGAATGTAAAATAGCGAGCAATCTAAGAAAATCGACAATATAATGAATTGGACAGCAAATCGAGGATTTCAGTGGAGTGCAACATTTGGAGTTCAATTTCAACAAGTTCACGAATCGTGATGATATCCTTAGCGCACTTGATGTACTGCGTCATGTGTCGGGTATCACTCGAGTTGGAGGCGCTTTTGAATTCACCCTCAACAAAATGAATCCTGAAAATGTTCGTTATACAGTTTCATGTACAATTTAGTTCATCTTTGAAAATATTGTTTTCATCAGTGCTGTAAATAAGAAATTCCTAACTGTTAATCATAGCCATGACGTCTCAATAGGGATGCAGGGGAGAGAGGGGAGGGGGTGGGAAGAACAGCAGAGGCAGGTGGAAGGGTAGTGGATGAAGAAAGAGAAGCGTGCTGACCACTGAGAGCAGTTGTTCCCTCAAGCTTGATTTCGTAATGATTTTCCAGAGAGAAAAAAGAAAGTTCAATCCCTTCCTCCTCCTCTGCACATATATTTATCAGAAGAAAGGTATATCAGCAGCCTTTTGCATTCGTTATAGCCAAATTTAGCATACTTTGCCTCGAAATTCATATCTCTTCTATGCTCTCAAACAGATGCACCGTTTATGTGTGTTTGTCTGTCTCCCTCTTTGACGGTTTCAACTCTATAATCACTAAGATAAAGGGTTGGAATTTGACGAGTACAATATACGCCTTGGCAACTCTATTTATTCAGTTATTCCAATTAACTTCGTTTTATTAAAGATTCAGCACGACTATAGGTTGATTTTGTTGGTCCGTTTTTTTTCTCAGTATCTTATTACAAAAAGCACACAAAAGTAAGGGATTCAGGGCATGCGACCATCAGATGTCCCGAAGATTGTTTACTTACTATCTGATGGACGCACACACGATTTTCCGAAAGACGCGGAAATGGCTGATCTGATGCGTCGTCAAATACCAAATGTTGATATTTGGGCATATGGTACTGGAGAGTATGTGGCCATGAGCGAGCTTCTTAATATGACAAGGGTAACTCATTTACATATCACAGCTACTTTTTAATTGGAAGATTACGCACTAGTGAGATCATGTTCATTGCTCATCTGAACTGTGTGGAGCGCAGAACTTACTGCATTCACGCGAGCAAAACCTCGGGACGTATGGAGTTCAGGACGGTTATGAAAACTCTTGAGGTAGGAGATAAGGGGGAGAGAAATGGCAAGGGGGCTTATATTGGAGAGTAAACGCTATGTTTCAGTCTGATCAAGGATCATTTCTTAGCGGAATGCATCTGTTGCCATGTTTCATCACTAAACGAAAATGCGTAATGATGAAAAGCTAAATTTTTCGAATATTGCAACAATTATTTTTATTATTTTATAATTTCCTTGTAATACGATGATCAGTACAGAACCAAATTCGATGAAAGAATCTTTTTTGTGTGGTGAATCAAAAGTGTGTTTATCGCATCGTCATCAGTATATGCAAGAAATTGGCCAATATATTAAGAGAAGACACCATAATAGCGATAAGAAAGTTGGCTATTTGCCGTGGCTATTTCAATATGCGGATAAAAAACCAAATGAAGAGTTGAAGCCATTTTTCACACTGGTAAATTGAGCCATTTATTAGAAACAAACCGAAACGAAAATCTTGCTGAATGAGCCGTGACTTCTGCAGCTGATTTATTAGTAGAAAAAAATTCGTTTTCAACGTTTGAATCCGCCACCCGCGAAAGATTCGCGAAATTCTATTTGAAGGATCCGCGAAAGATCGTCACAAATCAAAACTTGGATCAACTTGAACCGATGTTCGATCAGTGGAGGGGCACTGAAGTGTGCGAACAACAACCAGGTATCTCTTCAAGAAATATTCCAAACAGTTGTGACACTGCACAATAATTTTCTGAAAAAAATCTGGACTTTTTTTGCGGTTTACAAGCTTCTATTTGTTTCATGATTTCCTCTTTTCACTATGACTGGCCGAAATAGTGCCAGAAACAACACATTTGTCAATAGCACCCCTCCCACCCCCTCACCCTCTAAAAAAGCACGGTATTTTTTCACATTAAATAACCTATAAACGCATTTCCAAACAACCTGGGGAGCATGCCAAAAGAGTTGATGGTATATGAACTTTCGCATCCCGCCCACCTGGCCAGTCACTTACAAAAAATAATTAATATGTAAAACAATTCCTATTTATGAAACTTAGAACGATCATTCGCAGCGATTTTTGCAAAAAAGACTCACCTTTTTTACTTTGTCGGGTGTGGAATGGAAGAATCGACATTTGTAAAATCTATGCAAAATTTTTTTCAATCTTTAAATGCCTAAAAGTCTTCTCAAAGTTGATAGATCAGTGTGAAAATTTACGATGATATCGTGCTATAGTGTACACCATACGTGATTCAGAGTGCTCCATATATTTTTATGCAACAAGCAGACATAAAAGCAAACACAAATGTACATAAACTTAGAGTTGATGTCACATTGAAAAAGAGCATTAAAGGTCATTTCAAATCATCTAAATTAGTTTGCAATAAGAGTATTAATTTATTCGGCTTGCATCGACAACTCATTCCTCTATAAATGCGGCAATCAATTCTAAAGCGTTTAGATATTATAAATGCACATCAAGACCTCTTATGCTTAGAAAGTTGAGAAAAAAATTCAGTGATCCGTGATAATGAGATGGGTTCTGCCAACTTATAAGACTTTGTAAACTTTTTGATAGCACAGATTAGAGTTTATTTGATTGTTGTCGGAGAATAAAATCGATATGTTGAATTGCGATACTCAAAGAATCTGCGACTTTTTCACAGAACATCGTTTGTGTGCGATGTGCTAGAACTAATGAAAACGTTTTTGAAATTATCGTGTTATAAAGAAACTTTTAAAAATAGTGTTATAGCTACTAATTTAGCAAAGAAATTAATAAAGCATTCATACTCTCAACTCTCGTTAGAAGTTATCGATCAAATTTTTCGATAAGAAAACCTTCTTTTTTTCAAATGAATCACCGAAATTGCCTTAGGCAAGCATATTATTTAGTGAAGTTTAATTATCAAACTTATATTTTCAGAAATTTCTGAAATTGTTGGTAACTCTCAGCTTTCATGACTATATTTTTGCAGTATGCGTGAAGGGTTCCGACAAACCGTTGGATCTGGCACTGATAATCGACGCATCAGAATCTGTCGATCGTCTCTTCGATGAACAGATTCGCTTCGTCATCGAACGCGTTGTGCAGAACGTCAACGTACACCCGGATGCCGTTAGGTGGGCTGTTTGTTGTCACGTTGATAACTTTCTTGTCAGCCGAATTGATGAATTATTATTGAAAAATTTTCGAAGAATTTACACACAAATTGCTCATGTACGCTCTGTTAAGGTGGAACTACGTTGGCATTGATCCAGGATGAATGGGGATGAAAATTAAAAAATTTTCAACCATGTTTTTCTCAAAAGTTTTATTGATTGAACTTGAGCAGGTTTCAAATGAGCATAATGTCATGAATCAGTGAAACTTATTGAAAGCGATGAATTGACTGGCCCTATCGTTTCGATTCGCTCATTTTAGGTAGTATAAGTGAATAAATTTGCAGTTGAATATAGCAAACAATATGTGGATTAACAAAGGTACAACTTTCTTAGTAAGTATTTAATACGTAGACCAGCACAACACTCATGTAACGGAAATAGCTTTTAATTTGAGCTCTTTTAATTAAAGTTAGCTTTGTTTATTTCTAAAATTAGACCTAGTTCCATTTTGTTATCGCTAACTGCAAGTAAGCTCCTATTAAAATTGAAAATGGGAAATTTTTTTCATTTCGATGAATTTTTCATTATTTCAGTAAGTTTAGCCACTTTAAATTCTTCCATTAATTTGTTTGCCTTATCTTTTATTTGAAGGTTTTCCTCGCTAATGTGAACTCATATGATCGATTGTCTTCTTTCCTTCAATTTATTAGTGAATGTTTTTTTATCCGGAAAAGGGATATATTAAAAACTCAATTATGACCTAACAGAATTGTAAAAATCGCTGCTTAACAGAAGTGTAAATTCATAGCAGACCAACTTTAGTCCATTTCAGTTTTCGGTTGCAATCGTTAGAACTTTGTGACTTAAAGCTTTACTCACCAATGGGATCCGTTAACGGCAGTAATTTAATCATTAAATCCCAGCTGGATTGAGAATGGTTCTAACATAAACTTCCAAAATATTCTTTGCATATTAAATCAATATCATTTCGATTTTTGGCGTTATACGGCCATCAGATTTATGACTATTATATGCACTGTGGAGATAATATTATTCAAAAAGCAAACAATTGCGCCTAAATCTCCAGCAGTCGGCTGCATCAACTATCCAGAAATCGAGAATCAGATGTTTTGAGTCTCTGCTGAGAGCAGACTTCTATTATTAAGTAGTTGGCAAACATTCATGTTTAGGTGATATCTTGCAGGGTGGCACTGATCACTTATTCAGGGCAAGCGTACGTTCATTTCAAGTTCAACGATTTCAAAATCGGCAACAATACTTCCGTAATTCGATACCTGAATACGTTGCGTTCGATTAAGGGTACCACATCGACACATCTCGCACTTCATGAAGCCTATGAACTTTTCACTAATCGAGATGGAACAAGTGGTATGCTAGCACTCTTAAATATCGCATTGCTGTGTGATTAAAATCAACAACTTCCACGTTATACACACTTAATTTATATCGAGTAAACGAAATTTTTTGGATATTTGCTTTCGAAAAGATCAGAGATTTGAGATTTCTTTTCCATAAGTTTATCTACGTTTTGGATTCTAACCTATTCGTGTAAATTCTTTCACATCCTGCTTGGCAATTATCTGAATTAGAATGCCTGCTTGATTTCCCATTTGTTCAGTTGTTATCATTTTCGCTTAAATGATTGCGCTCCCTTCTTAGGCATTGGTTTCATTTTCCTCATTAATGGCCTCGAATATTCGCCCAACTAAGCTAATGCACCTAACAAAGTTCCGAATTATTGTCAAATGAAAATGTAGCAGTTGTAGGCTTAATGTTTGGTTTGTATTGGTACCTGTCAACAGTGAGAAGACTGCATCTGAATAAGGACAATATTGATAGACACCTCCCTCCCCCTTTCTCCCCTCCACCTCAGATATTATGTTCGAGGTGCGTTTTTAGCTTCCACTATTAGTTTGAGGCGTAGTAATCACGCGCCAAATTTAAAAAAATTACAAATTCTACGTCATTTTCCTTCTTTGGACTATGAGCTTACCAGAAGTGCAATTCATGGCATCCTGTAAAATATTAGTCAAAGAAAGACTCAATAGTACTAGATGTGATAAAGAAAGATGAAATTGCAACAGATTTTTTGAGTTCTACCTAACACTTATTAGTGCTTCTTTTCCGCGTATATTTTTAAAATGAGTCGTCGATACAGCATCTTAGGCAAATCCTAAGCTGTGGCACAAACCAGATTCTATCGCTGTTTATGCCTTAACAGTCGAACTAGAAGGTTGTTGTTCAATGATGGTTTATATGTCCATCCAATACATCGATTGCATATCTCAGCAACAATCGTCAGGCAGTATGTATGCGATTCTTTTGTGCAGCAATAATGTGCTAATTAAATCATTGGGCAAATCCCACACATAAAAAACGTCAAAGCGACACTATCAAGTGAGCAATGATCGCCCATCAGGACTTATGGCAAATAGACGCCCTCATGTATTTCTGCAAGCAAGCACAATAAGCCGGCATAGTATTACTGC
>JAAVTS010001002.1:0-29832 GCA_022845575.1 Baylisascaris ailuri | reverse complement strand
GGGGGGGGGGGGAATTTGTATGAGTGAATGGTTCAATTTTTTAGGAGATCTTGAGAACGAGACTCTACTGGAGAGATGTCTGTGTTTGAGGTGGAGCTCAAAATGGATTCATCGCCGTAAATAATTCAAACTCAGAAAATCCATACTTAGATAACAAGTAATAAAGTCAACAGCTCGATAATGATTAGAACACAAGTTTATAAGAACTTCATGGCCGGCAACTACACTTATTCTCAATAAGTTCTCAAAACTTTAATTTTTTTTTTAGAATTCCACAGCGAAAAGCTATCAAATGGTTATTTAATAGCTAGCATCTTATAAAAGTCAACCTGTAATCATCTACGATATTTTAACAGATGAATTTTGAGGTGTGAAATTGATCCACATTTTCTTGAGACACCCGACTATTCGCGATTTTACGAGAAACCACGGAAAGGAGATGCATATGTCTTCAAAGAGATGAGCGTCTTCAAATTCCCAAGTGATTATAACGTCGTCTTCGAATGTAAAATTTCGTTGTGTGATATGGAAAGTGGAGCGCCATGCACTCAAATGATCGTTAGTTTGCAATGCTTTTTATTTTGAAACTTTGTGGAATCCCCACTATGATTTTCCTTTGCGGTAGAGCTCTTCTCGATTTATTTCCCTATTTTGACCTGAAAAAGTAATAAACCTCCCGTTGATAATAAACCAGCTTGAAATCATAAAGTCGGCAGACATATAATAGGGTCTTACGATGCATTCGCTATTGCGTTTATATGTTCCCCTAAATTTGCATCCGTAAAGCATACTATGACAGTGTCATGACTATGCATGTGTGCATGCCTTCTTATGTATGTCTGTGTATGGATGTAGCTGCACGTACTGGCGAGTGCGTTTGTGTGTGTGCATACTCGCTCGCGTGTACCTGTGCGTGCATATTTGCTTACACATGTAGGCATCCAACAGTATCAACCGGAAACTCGCTGAATATAGAATTTGGTAGATAATCTAAGTCGGTAGATCACTTTCCATCTCCGGTTCAAATTGATTTGCCACCTATTATTTACTTCTATTGATTTCAAGGCGTGCCTTAGACCTTGTATACATTGCACATCGGTCGAATTGCATTTTGCAACTGATCAAATCGCAAGATAAATCTTTTGTAGAAGATTTGCATAGGCCCATTAGAAATATGAATGCGTTATGGCGGATGCTTTATCACCTGTTGGTAATTTATGAAAACGGTTGATCCTGTAAGCATG
This sequence comes from Baylisascaris ailuri, assembly GCA_022845575.1. Classification (NCBI taxonomy): domain Eukaryota; kingdom Metazoa; phylum Nematoda; class Chromadorea; order Rhabditida; family Ascarididae; genus Baylisascaris; species Baylisascaris ailuri. The sequence continues at coordinate 28,588 of JAAVTS010001002.1, read as the reverse complement.
ATTGCAAGGGGGCACAGCGTATCGGCCCCACTGGCATGCCCTCCTCCCTCGCCCCACAACTTTACTATCAGATGAATTGTTTTTTTTTTTCAGTAGTGGTGTGCCCCAAGGAATTTGTAGCTGAATTTCAGTTCTTCCCCCTGCTGAACTGATAGCTGCTTATTGGGAACTCGATATTTGAATGCGTTTTTTCATTCGCAAACGATAATCAGTCATCGTTTTCATCGCGTTTTGTTGAAAGTAATTATGTGGAGAGGATTTTTGTCCAAGTTACAGTTAAATGATTTTTTATAATTCCGCTAAATTCGGAAGACGGAAAACGATGCCTGTAGCAAAAGTGCAGTTCGAAAAATTCTGGAAACAGAAGCCATCAGAAACCTGATAAATGAAGAATTTTCAATGCAATGTTCTGATGAGAAAATTCATTATATTTTCACAAGCTCGATTCCAAAAAATTACTTCTGAATGTAAACGACTTGAGGTTTAGAGGATTCTGTATGATTTTTTTCATCCGGCTTTTTAAAACGATTCCTGAAATGATTCCAGAATTTTTGGATGATTTATCTGGTTTTTTTTTCATATTTTCAGCCCCCTAAATGTTCGGGAGTCCTATCTGAGAGGCCTCGTCGTGCAGCGCCGGAAACAAAAGACGGCTTTTCGATGACAGTTCATGTGGAGACAAGAACGTTGAATGTGCTCGAAAACGAGTCGATACGCCCTGCAGTGCCTGTGAAATATTGTGACATACGTATGTAGGTAGCTCTAGTTTGCATTGACCATCACAAGTGCACTATCACGGGTCGGTGAGCATCCAGCCACATTATGTCGGGATTCGCTTCCTTGAAGACTTCGTTAACCAAACGGCTGCGCTCACGCCAATAAAATTCACTAATGATGTTCGACTGCTATCAGTCTCTATTCACAGCCAGTTATATTTTCTTATTTGCAATACATTTATAAACTCCTTCCTTCTACGGACGTTGAAAAAAAAAGATATAGGTAACACACAAAAATTCCTCGGAAAGAGTTGTCAAAGCAGCAAACTTTAGGTTCTTATCGACCATAAAATATGTTATACATAAGGGATTGCGTACGGTCAAGAACATATGGCACTGAGGTGATAGCATACCTGTGTGCATACATATGTTACTGTTTGCCTAATAGTTTCAGGCTGGGAGTTATGGAAACCGTAGTGAAAGAAATTCGATGATTATAATTTGCTTTAGGATGATCGCATGCAAAGTTTAATGTTGATCCATTCAACGTCGGAAGGAGCCATACATATTTAAATATGCCAAAAACTTTGCATGCACTTTCCACTGGTCCTGATGCATTTTTCAAGCAGTCATGTTGGAAAAGTAAATGTTTTGCAGATTATTAATATGAGCGGTCGGTCTGTATGAAACTTAGACGGAATATTGCATTTTATTCTGTTTTGGAAATTTATGGAATTGCTTGATCTAAGAAATGAAATTTGAAAAGCGCTTATCATGCCAGCCATTTCAGCACATTTTGTTACTTCCCTTTAAAAAAACAGAAGTTGGGTAGGCATCGTTTTCCAAAGATGAACGCTCGTAATTTCCCGAAATATATAAAGAAAATTTGCATATTTTAAAGGATTCACATGTTTATATGCGAAAAAAAGTATTACAGTAATGCGATCATTTTCTACGGTATATTTATACAACGCAGACAGCTAATACTTTTAATCAAGGAAAAAATCTAATTATAGAGGTGCAATTTGAGAATAATTCAAGGAATGCAAAAATCTTCTCATCACTCTATATGATGTGACGGTATCTCAACAAGTTCTTCACTGCCACATAGTTTGAGAATGAGCTATCAGCAGTGCACTTTATCCATGTAATGGTGGACATCTGATTTACGAAAGTGGGTGGTCTTTTCATGCGTATTTCTCGAGGGATGATGGAATTTCATATATTATCCCTGTAGGCGATTACACAAAATCGATTCGACGTAATTCTTATTATTTCCGGCAGCATTAGTGAATTTGTTATCAGTAGTAAGGCACAGTTAAGATGTTTGCTCCATATTTCTATGAAACATCAAAATTTCATAGATTCTAGTTTCATAGATGATCATGTTCAAAAGCTGAACCTAGTGCTGTTGAGACTGAGAAGAGAGTTTATCTCTATGATTCACCCACTTCACAACTAACGATCGATGAAGGGAATGGATTTAGCCTTTGAAGCAGATTCGATCAGCCATATGAAAGTTCCTTTTGAAAGATTCTATTCCTTTTCTTAGTTATTATGCGTTTCGTTGATCATTTCACAATTTGTAATGTGCAATGGGAGTGTATCTAATTGAATGATGCCAATTCTGAATATTTTACCTGTATTTCGTTTCTCTCAGCCGATCGTTTCATGATAACTATCTGAATAAGTGATTTGATGTTATAAAAATTAAAGCAACCTTTCTTGCAATTACTGATTGAAAGATTTATTCGAAAAACTCTCTCTGTTGAGCTTTCAAAAAATGGTCAAGAAGCTGCAGCCACTTGAGCAATGGATTCATTATATTACGACCGATTTAATTAATTGCATCATATACTTTAAATAAGCGACAAGTGCACATATATTCGATCAACAAATTTCAATTACCTCACAAATTTCAAGTGGCGTTGTTCATTACGCTACGCTATGTGGAAAGATATTACATTTTCTTGAGCGTGCCATAATCAGATCATTTTTTTTTAAAACAATCTACATAGATTTGTTATCAAATAAGCATCAAAAGCATTGTTACGAACATTGTATACATCAAACAAAACAGGCACACTCAAACGATATTAAATATAGGGGTGCATCGCGATCTTCGATTAGAAGAGTGGGACTTCATCACTTTTCACCTCTTTAAGGGTTTACAGGATGAGCACTAATAATCGAAAACAGCTTTATAATAAAAAATTGGCGTATTATTTTTTTGAGTTTCCTGAATGGAAGTCATGATCGAAGAGGAACTTAAAATATTTTTCAAATTCAAAGCAGACTCGAAATCGACGGGATGAGAGCGATAGAATAGTAAAGAACGGCCTTCAAGTTAACAATAAATAAACTTGTTCAACGTTCAGCTGAAAAAAGATGCTTACATTTAGTAATGCATTGTAATTTCAATGCAGTAATTCCACCTAACGTCCTACCTTAAGGTGAAACATATGATCGCCAAACAATTCAATAAGTTTTTCTGAATTTGCGCGAATGATTTCAAGCTAGAATCTAATATAATAAAGAAATCCTCTTTGAGCCAATGTAGCAATTAAACTGCCAATTTGCTTTTTTCACTTTTAATTTGTTGGTGACGAATCTTGAGACTACGTAACGACCAGGAAGTTGTCCAATAAGCGCACATTGGCTTATGTTTAAAATCACAATTGTCACACTGATAGACGCCAATCATTATACGAAAGAAATTGTTTCCTAGTTGTTACAGTTCGTAGATCATAACAACACGAGTGATCAATAGTGGATGTAATGATGGAAACCGTCTGTCAGAGGTGCTTGCAGCTAAATCCAAATGTGAGGCCAAATGGAAAAAAGCCGACATATGCGAGTGGTGGACACATCCCAGAGGGCGAATTCGGTAGCGCTGATACGTGAAAAATACTTTCAATAATGGCTGCTGTCATTTCAAACTTATTTCTTAATCATCTTCCTATTTCCTTCAATTTATCGCTATTATTTTGCAATGTTTTTGCATATTTGTAAATTTTCATCATATTTGCATCTATGTCAACATCACGTGGCCACTCGGAAAATTGCACTTCACTGTGCACTAACTTTCTGCGCTTAATTACTGCTACCGACATGGCTGCATATGGGAACGATACGGCCTAATGAGCAAGATTTCTGTTTCACCACTCTCTAAGCTTATCAGAGATGTGTGTATATTTTTGTCTGTGTGTTTTGGGATTTTGTCTGCTGCACAACATGATAATCACTTCTTGTGCATACCTCAAATCTCACTTTTGTTAGCATTGAATCAGTGCAAGTTTTTACTTTCATTTCTCTAGAAAATTTCAAGATTCAACAATAGTAAAATGTCTGAAGCAGTAATCAAAGAAAAAGACGAGAATATAATTCGAGAACCTTCATGAATTTATGCCTCTTATGGTTATTTCAGAAACAATGCTCTTCAATCCATGCCTTATAGATATACTACATTTTCTGAGGGGAATCGAAAATGAGCTAAAATTGTGTTCACGCCGTTTAATTTGTGCAACGTCGATTCGATTATGTCAGGAAGAGCAGTTGAATAGTGAGAGCAGTAGCTGAAGATAAGAAGTTTCCTCTGTACTGCTAAATGTTTTTAGATTCAGTTTTTTTTTTTAAATCTACATCCTTGTTGATTAACGAAAAGGACCTTAATTCTATCATTGATGCGTAATGGTTTCCCCAAGCGCTGGAGTCGTCTCGGTAGATGGGTATGGGGAGGAAGTGGAGGGGATGCGCGATATCTACGGCGTTAACATGAGCGCGTACCATCGGGCATCACGTCTGCACTCCCCTCCCTAACCTACTTCACTATTGTCCCCCTTTTCCGCTCTTAACATATCCAATCATGCAAGTGTGAAAAGAAACATTCAAGGCGATAAATTGTTGGCACCCTCGTCATGAAATCTGGCTAGGTGGTGTACAAGTTACACTCAAATGCGTAAAGAGAGGGTTTCAAGGTTTCGCATTTTGTGTTTGAGCAAAGTACGGGATTAACCAAGAAATACGAAAGGATGCTGCTAAGAAATATCATGACAAGGAAAATCAGTGCAGTTAGCGGCGTGAGATTTTCAAATTCATGAAGGATGAAAGAAAGATGAGAGTTCCTAAAGGAGGAGATTGAGGTGAAATCAGGCTATAAAGGATTGAAAATATAGGTATAGCATGTATAGCTCCTTTCACGGAAGACTCAACAAGTTGTTAGACAGTGTCGTTTACTCGCAGTGGTACTTCGTAAGGGAACTGTTCGTTGACTTTTGTTAATTGTTCCAACATTTTAAGAGATAATAGTACCTTCATTATTTGTCATTTTAAGCGTTAGCATTCAAAGATCAGCAGCACCGATCGTTTGTCACCATCAAAGTGATTATGTAATCAACGATTGCCACTTCAACACATCATACATTTCTATTTTTAGTGCATATCGTTGGAACACTTTCGTAAATTTATGATGAGACTTCATTTTCTGAATGCATCCAATGCATAAATACTTCCATATATCAATACATGACGTCATACCGAATCAACAGTATCTTCAAAGGCACATTTGAATGTTTCCTTTGTGCTTTTCTACATATCTGTCCTATGAAAATATAATTTGTTGATTAAGCAACGCTACCAACAAGGCGAATTTCAACTGAAGGCTTTTTATAAACCAACGTTCCAAAAACGATCTCATAAATCTGGCAAAAGATTTTCAAAGCAGCTGTCATCGAGAAGTTGTCCCAATTAAGATTCCTCCTCTTCTCTCCCCACCCCCTTCCCGAGGTCATTTTCTGATAGAACTATTAAGTTAAACGATACAATCTTTAAAAAATTTCGCATCATTGTTTCCATTCACTTGAACTTTCTCTCAAAAAGCATTTATTGACAACTATTTTAATTGACAGCTATTTGAATAACTTTTTATATGAATCTGCTAGCTGTACATATAAAGCGCTTTATGGCAAGGTCATATCCATGAGTATTTAGTGTACACGTTTAAGTTCATCTGTACGATATTTTCAGCTCAGAAACTACAAATTCGCTTACATTTACCGCTATTGTGAGCCTCACTCTTCCATCGATAGGAATGAAGAAATGAATATTGGTGGATTTTGTGGATGGTTGGTTCACATCGAATATGGATGATTCATAGCTACGCATATTCATTGGTTGGCGACACCAGGTGATTTGATTAGTGAAAATGCAAAAAGCACGTTTTGTGCTGAAAGCACGTGCCATGCTTCTAGCACACTTTTCCACTTGGCCAACAAACGTTAAACATTAAACATCAAAGTAATATCTGGAAAGGCCAAGGCCTGAATTCATTACGTCGTTCTTTTCTGCGTTGAATCGCTTTATCCTGCACTTGCTTCTTTATGACCATTTGATAGATGTTGTTGGCGTTATTGATCCAGTTCCACAATGGGTTACTCATCATTATCGGTACTGTGATAACTTTAACTGAATCGCTTGATGTGCCTTCGTCCTCCTGAAAACATACTATACATCAGCTCGAAGATAAATATACAGAAAATTCTCCTTATAAAAGGCGCAGCTTATTGGGAAAAGGCTTATAATCGAGGGCCAAAAGACATTTATGAAAGAACCTATAAACGCTCACTACTTCTTAGATGGAAAGTTCAGTTAAGCAAAGGTTCATACATTTTGTGGTAGTCTACAGTGTCTGACGGAATTGTCAGTATAGACGGTGATCCGTGTTACTGAGATCTTTGCAGGCTTGCGTACGTACATGTGCATGCGTGCGTATGCATGTGCACTTCTGTACGTATATGTATTTGTGTATGCCTGTTATGTCCGTTTCCGTCTGCCTGGAGTGCTATATGAAGAGGCATAAAAAATCTTACAACGTTAAATCAACGAAGTTTAGCGGCTGTGCTTCACAGACAAGGCTGAGCGCCGTACGTTAAAATTTCCTTCTGATTTACTATTTAATGCATTAAAACATTGTAAAATCTAGAAAAAAAGGTTTTTTTGAATAACCATTAGGATTGCTACTAAAGAATCCGTAAGTAAAGAGGGCGGCAAATTGAACGAGAGCGATAGGAGTGATAAAAAGGAAACAAAAGTACAAATTTTTTGAATATGTCCATGCTTGAATATTTCACATCAATGGCTGAATGCGATAGCATTCAATCATTGGTGTGAAAATGTGAGGTGAATGCAACTTACTATCAGAGTGATATGTACGTACTTAACAATTTCCTCACATTAATGAAGGAAGAACAAGAAAGAAAAGTAGATATTGAACTCTAGTGGAGGATATTATGATAAAGAAAGTTGTCTAAAGAGGAAGGCATTTAAGTTTTGCCCACTACTGAAACAAGAGGAGGCGAAGTACGTCATTGGAACTGGCATGACACATACTTTTGCATTCTGTACGCTCAGCAGCTAATTTTGCATGACACCGAACAACTGCAAAAGATCCACTTTTGCCGTGATGGGACCTGTAAATCTCTACTGTAAAATATATGGATGTTTTTCCAACGTTCAAATGCATATCATTTGCTTCAAGTTTGATTGGTCAAATCAGACAATGAAAAAGGAATCCCATCCGACAAGGTTTGTATTAATCAGTCAAATATCATAACACTAGCCTCAGTAGTGCTCGAGTTATAACTGCTCACTAGACAAACAAACAGACGGACAGGCACATGCATTCACAAACATTGCGTCGTCCTAATGCACTTTTACATAAACAAATTTTTGAAAAAGGTATAAAAACGAGCGTAAAAAAAGTGTAAAGAGATAATGACGAAATTACAAAGCCAAATTACGGCAGACGAGAAACGAAATTAGAGTTCTGCACAAGAGGTCAACTCGGCATGAAATGATTTAAGACATTTTATCATTGTCTTTGAATAACTTTGCAGTACGACTGACTTAATGATGAAAGTCACTGATTTTTGTCAGGTGGACGATTGCTGAAAAAAAATTCTCATAAAAAAAGAGAGAGAAGGAAGTAGGAGTGAGATTAAGCGGGAACAAGGTCACCAAAGTCGAATTAACAACATTACTTCGACTAAGTAAAACGAATATTACCGATAAAGCTCAGATGTTGTTCACAAATAACGGAGAAAAATTCTTAATTTTAGATGAAAATAACTTTATTGAAATGGCCTTTTTAATGGAGTAATCTTTTTATTGGGATTGAATGAAAAATAATTTCTTGAATAATAGAGAATAGATGATTTACTTTATAACATTCACTGCAAAAAAAAAAAAAATTTCTATGCCAACAATGAATTCTAAGTGCCTAATTGCAGCAAAATGAAAAGAAAAAAACAGTAAGGAAATTTCAACGAACAAACATACCGTATTGATTGGTAAATCCCATTGTGAATCGTCGGATATTTCGAGTAGCGAAATTGCTGTTGAGGTGGTGAGAAATTGTGCAATAACAACAACTATTGCATAGAACAATGTCGTATTCACTCGAAACGATCTATTCTTAGTTAGCCATTTCATTACCATGAGCTTCAACGTTGTAGGCTTTGCTCCCCAACGCTTTATGGAGCTGTAATATGTGGGTGATCGTGTCCGTCGAATTTAAACGAAATTATAATAACAGAAAGAATTTCAGTGACGTGAATCGATGATTATATATTGTGCGCTGTAAGGGAACAAACAAAACGTAAACGCTAATTAATGTGGAATGATAATTGAAAGCAGAAGAACGAGGAAGGGATGGAGGCGAGCTGAGAGGGGGGGGGGGGGTGGGGGCGTGGGGGAATGACAACGCATTTGCGAAGAGGTTTTAGCTAGCGAGCACACAAAATTTTCGCACGTTTGATCCTGCAAAGGAATTTGGTCGATGAGTTAAAAGTAAACAATTTATATCTGCCTTGAATCTAATAAATAAAATCATAAAAGTAATAGAAAAATCTATTCGAATATCCGGTAGCGGATTTATTTGTTATTTCAACTAGTAATTGTCAATTGCTGTGCACCTCTCAACATTTAAAATAGCTCATCTCAAAACATTTTTCAAATGTTCAGAAATTCACAAAAAGAAGATTCCGATTCTTACCGCAAAGCAATAAACAGGTAACATTGTAATGCACCATCATAAATCGTGCATGATTAGAGGTTCTATTAATACGATGTCGGCTGCAGCATGTTATTAGGAATATTTAAGTTATGTAATAAAAAAGAGAAATGATTCTAGTATGTGAAGTTGGCACATTCAAAGGATTTGCTTCAGCTTATGAGGCACAACGATATTATGACATATATAGTTTATGTGTATGCAACGAATTAATTATGAATATGGAATGAAATGGGGATTTTTAATATCAAGTGTGCTTAACTGATAAGATGATACAATCGACAGATGTTGTAAAGATAAATAACAGCAATTAAGGAAGCGTGCCGTGGTGATTAGCAACAAAGGCTAGAAAGTTTTAGGCATATCCCCGGAGAGGAAGGGAGAGGACGCCTCTTCTTCGACCCCCTTTATAATCGGAATGACTTTCGAAAGATTCAGATTCTGCCCGTTTAGCAGAATGCATCCATTTTCCTCTAGGGAGGATCTTATTCGTGAATATCACATTGAGAGTCGATTTGAGATATAGTATGGGCATGTCTGCTTCTCATTAAGCCTCGAAAACCATCTAACAGAAATGACAATCTGGTCGCTGTATACAACGTTTGACGTCCCATAGGTGCACTGCAGGAAATAGAAGGTTTTCTTTTGTTGGAAAATGATTTCACAGACCTTGCAAAAGGTTTCACAGACTATAAATTCATAAAAACCAATTCTCATTAACGACGTAGCTGCGAGCTTTTATGCAGAGATTTAAATAAATGAAAAGGCTTGTAATGGCCTTTCTTGAAAAATAATTCATTTGCAAAGAATAAGTAAGAGAAACGTGAGCATAAACTTGTAACCTCTTGAAATGGCTGCAACAGGGGCTTTCTCGGGACACAGATTTGATAATCTGAAAATAAAACTTCCCTTAGAAATTTTCTCAACAATCACATCAACTAAGCGCGTACGACAAGGCTCGAGTCTCCGGATTTTCTATCGGTTGACAATCTTCATAATGTCATGTTTTCTCTCTTCTTCTCTTTTCCTCCTCTTTTTCCTCTCTCTTCCTCCTGTTCCTCCGTTTGCCTCTCACTCCTTGCATCTCCCACCGTCTTCTCCTATCTTCCTTTCACTCTTTGTCCTTCTTCATCCCTCTCCATTCATCTCTCCTTCTCTTGCACCTACCCAGTTTACCTGTGTTCTTCATGAAACACAAAAGATCATTTTTCCGCATAATCTTTTCTAAAGCAATGGTTAAAGAAATTATCACTTTGCATAATTTTCGCAGCTCAATTCATTAAAGGAATCCTTTGCATAAGATATTAGGGAATTGAAAAAATAAGCTCATTATGCCTTTCTACGCTTTCGCAAGTTCATATTTGTGAAGTATTCAATGAAAATATCACGTCCTTGCATATGTATGTATGTGTCTGTCTGTCCGCCTATCTGATGGTTTCAGCTCGCTAATCCTCAAATGCTAATGTCTGCACCCTGGGTTAGCCGTACGTCAATTTTGATAGTAATTTCGAAAAGATTCGTAAGCACTTAAGATTGCCAAAAAAAAAAAAGATTTTCAAATGCAAATTGTAAGAAATCAGTTTTGCTTAGAAAAAATCTGAATACAAACGTAAAGTCGATATTGAAAATGTTTGCGTTGATTTTTGGATTACGCCAGAATTTATTTTAGTCGCTGAAATCACTCCATTTGACGGAAATAAAATGGATTTTATTTTATTTTATTTTATTTTATTTTATTTTTTGAGCACGAAACGAGTTGTCATAGCGACTAAAAGCATTCAGCACGTTTTCAAGCGATGATAGTATAACCAACGCACTTCCGGTATCAATTTCGATTGTGTACGATCTAGGGCGGAAAATATTTTGCAGTCAACTGAAAATAAGAAACCTATATTTAGCACAAGAATTACGTGAGCTGCATGAATGCACTATCGTAAATATTTTATTATTTATCGATAATTTTTGAAATCGATGCGTATGAAGAGTGGACTTTAAAATGTGCATATTGTGCCAGCTCATCATCAGGCTGATTTTGTCCTAGAGCTAAGCGGTTCCGAATTTTTTATTTAAAATTTGCACAACCGATCGGTTTTCTCCGAAGACAATTTATAAAACGTTTTGTGAATATAGTGCGTTTCTGAAAATTTCTTTTTTGCAAAGCATATCATAACAATGTTTATCTGTTTGCATTTATAAATGTGTCCATGTGCGTATCTGACAATGAGCACTGCAGTCTGCATTGGAGAATTATTGAAGCTAAAGCTATGCAATTTGGTGGCAGCACAAAAACCATTTTCCGTGCTGATCAATCAGCGGCAAAAAGAACAGTTAGCGCTCAAACGAACAAAAATATAGCTAATGCACATAATGCCTATCGAGCTTTCATTCCACACGGTCGGCTCAAAAGGGAGTGAGGCTATTGTAGATTCCTAAAATTAAATCATTCCTGAATATGATGAAGATGTTGCAAATCCCACCAGTGTGCCATAGCGATAACATTGTTGTAATAAGAGTGAGACTGACGACTCACCAATCAGTATTACAAGAAAAAAGACTGCAACATAGTTCAAAAGTGAATAAATGCCGAAGAAAATGGAAACGACTAACATCGCGATCAAAAGAGGCACACTAGGTAGGAGCAAAAAGTGAGGTTATTTCAAAGTTTAGAAAGCGTTTGGTGGGTCAGCTGGCAACGAGACTTCTAAATACGAGAGTCTTCAGAGTTCCGTTCATGCGCGATGACTGCTCAGCGGGACATCACTGCTCTCAGTCTTATTAGCCGGATAGCTTGTCTAATGTTGAGGAGATCGGAGCTGGCATTTGGTCCGCCATCAGGGGAACATCAATTTAATCGCCTAACACGGTCTGACTTTGTGAGTGCCCATGGGCAGACATGTAGCTGCTGGTTGCTGGCTGCAAGAAATTAAATTTCAGGTGGTCGTGGTTTTAGTGATCACACGCTCTCTCGTCTACACATGACGCGGGAGGTTCTGTCTCAGCGAACATTTCCTTTGGCGAGCGAAATTTTTTTCTGTTGAGAAATTACGTCTTTCTTGAAGAAAATTCTAAGTGAATTGAGAGTTTAGGCTGTCCTTAGCAGCTCGCTGAATCTTGCAAGCGTTTTTGTGTGCGCTAGGGATTAACAGTGTCACGTTTTGAGTCACAAGTCGAACTGATAAGAGGAAAAAAATAATGTAGAAATGCTTACTGGGAGGTTATTCTATTAATAATAGGAAGAATCAACATGGTTCCTCCACCCTTCCCCTGCAAATGGGAGGAGGTGGGAGGGTGGAGAGGGGAAGGAGGTGGAACAGCTATACATCAGGTCAATTGGGTTGAGAAATGATCAAAACAGCAGTAACGTTTTTCTTCCCTATCAATTATCTCTAAAAGCCCTCAGCCAAAAATGCTGTTATTCCATGGTTATTCCATGTATCCAATCGGTGGTGCATAAAAAATTTTTCACCAGTGACGTCTATTATCAGTGAAGAAGATGGTGAACTTCGAGGAAAAATTTTCGACAGCTATACTCAAATATTGATTATATCCAGCACTTTTGATAAGCCGAGTCCTAGCTTCGCGAAATTGAGAAAAGCTGGACAGCTATACGCGCATATGCACAATTAAGCATATATTTTTCATAGACATATATTTCTTGCAAAAATTTGCTGGAAGCACGTGATATTTGTGGAAAATTTGCAACTTTCGATTTCTTCGATAGTGAAACTGCAGTGGTGAGTGCTGCACAAGTTTGAATATTTTGCACTTTCGGAAAGGGGAACAATTGGCATTTAATTTGAACTTTTCATTTTTCTCATCTACAATCTTCAATCGCGTTGCAATCGTCTGGGCAGTAAGGTACTTAATGAGTGATTCGCGCGGCCGACCATTGCCGAGACAGTTGCTACGTGTGCAGCGTTCTGAGCCTGAAGAGGGAGTCTTGCGCACCGAACTCAGATTCGTCGTTTACCAACGGAAAAGTGACCTCGATGAGGAAGGATCCACTGAGGTAATAAGTTCAACGTTTGAGATCTTCATCTCTCAACTATTTCAAAATTCGAATTATGTTTTATTAAAGGCTCATACAAGTTTCCAAAAGATTACTAGTAACGTTAAGTGCTCACCTTAAAAATGACACTTTCATCGAAAAAAACGATAAAACTGCTACATTGCAAAAATATGTAGTGCTAAAGCGTTCTCGGAGTCAGCAATACTACCTTCCATCTAAATTTGTTTCGCATAAAACCTATATAACAAGCTTCAAAATAAGTGAATCGCTAGCACTCTAGCCATCTATTAGCACTTCTCTTTCAATTCTGATTCGTTTAACTGTCTCATAGTTCTCGGGAACCTGCTGCGCAAAACGAAATATAACCAGTAGGTTCATTAAGCCTATTCGCTTAGAACTGAATTTATTGATTCAACTTTCCGAAAGTGCATTTTTTAGAGCATAAGTAATTCAACTGTGACTATGAGCAACTTCAATGAAGCCCATAACGGAATTGTCATTTTTGACATATTTGTGCTTATCGCTAATGCGCTGTCATAAAGCAAAACATCAACCAGCTTTTTAATTGCTGGAAGAGTGAGAGGAGGGAATAACCTAACTAATGCGACTTTAACCGCTTTTTCTGAGGTGTGAAGCAAACCGAAAACTTTTTGTAGTACTGAAACAACAATAGAAAATTCATCGTCACGATTCATGATTCAGCTGTGCAGTAATATGACGATTAAAGTGCAGCATAAATTTTTTGAAAAATACAAGCGGATGTAGCCGAAAATTTTCGTATTAAGTGAGCGAATAGGGGGAAAAATTGGCGACAATGCTCGTTTTGAAGGTTCAACACCACTGCTGACATCTCGCTAGTTTTAAAGCCTGGTGCCATTGAGACATCGTTAGTACTTAGCAGTTTTTTTTTGAACAACGTCCACATTCATATTTATTTTTCGTCTGCAAATCCATAATAGATTCTCCACAAAATCTGCTCTAAATTCCACTCCATTATATTCTTGATTGCAACGTAGACCTATATTCCTATAAACATAGTTATATAAGGAATGAAATGAAATGGGATGATTCCTGCAAATTGCGATATCTTTTAGCAGTTTCAGTCATGATGCTCAAAATTTTCGGATATATCTTCGAAAAAGGATGGAAATTTGTCAAACGAAGGTGTTTTGTGGAATTTAAAATTAACGCTAATAGGATTGCTAAAAGTACATATTGCCGCTCTTATAGGGATGTCGATAAAAAGTTAATATGTTACCAAAAGTTCGCGAACAAATATTAGAGGTGAACAAAGCAAGACAAAATCGCTTTAAAAAACGAAGGCTTTATTAGTGCTGTTCGATGTCGACTGCGTTGTCCTCCGCTACCTGCAGTCGTTACACCTAAGCTGATGTGCCGTGCTCCCGATTAATCGCCCACCCATGTTGCGCACTACTTTATATGATGACGTCCTCCGTGAACCAGTGACCGCCTTTCGTACTGCCAGTTACTCACTAATTTAGCACATACTATTGAGGTTGTTCGCCTTCCAATCCTAACACTGTTTTCCGCTGTGCACATACTCCTCGTTTGCATCTTAGCGCTGCCTTGTGAAGTACACCACAAACTTAGGTAATTAAACCGTTGCCTTGATATTCAGACACTAAAAACACGGTAAGCAAGCACATAACAAAGTTATGAGCATCCACTCACTCAAACAATGACGGCGCGTATCATCACAAACAAAAAGCTCGGCACTAACATGTATGTACGCGCGCACATACACAACAGCAAGTATTGACGCCTAAAAAAGCTACTTTGTATATGACACAACTCATGTACAAAGACAACTTCAACCTCAGCAATTGAAATTGTATTACATTAGACTATTATTGTTGAATAACAAAATCTACGATGATGATACACTATCAAGCCATCGACTACGAGATACAACTATCAAGAACAAAGTCATATTGTAACATTCCAAGTTAAAGTCTAAGAGTCACCGAATCTTTGGGTACCCTGCCTATTGATGCAGTTGACGCTTACGGCAATTTACGGCTCGCCGTTTCTTTACACGTCACTTGGACGTGTAACTTTGATATATTTATGAGTTCCATTTCTGATCGGCCGGTCAGCAACTCATTTGTTTTCTTTGAATTCGCGCAGAGTCGCGACGGATTATGTCACCATTTTGCATCACTTTTGAGCGTTTTGCTTAGTCAAAATTACTCTCGAAAGTAGACTGAGATTATCAGTTAGGGAAGCATTCGGAATCCATTTAAATGAAGATAAAAGATGTAATAATGATCTAAACAACCCAATTAAGAGGGAGTGTTGCATGTTGCCTGACTGATTAACTTAATAATTAGGGGAAAGTAAAGTTAATCAAAGGTTAGAATGGGATATTAAAGGAAAAATTTAAACTGCAATTATATGTATCCAAATAAGCATCGCAACAAACTGTCGATTTACTCAACGAGAATAAAAGTGTGGAAGATAAAGTAGCGCATTCTAAGACCTATCTGAAAGATCATTTCCATACTTTTATCAACTTTCCTGTGTTTAGGCGAATGCAGTGGTTCAAGCGCTCGAAGCACTTCTCAAGAAATTCTCCGAGATGAACGACGAACCGAGCAAAAATAAAAGTGCATTCATTAAGGTGACCGAATTCTAAATCCTAGGCAATTGTTGATCGCAGTTCTAACGACAGGTGTATTCGAGGGTAGGTGATCAAGGGTCTTTGCAATCTTGCTTGTTCGCAGCAAGTACACATGAAACAGCGAGATGCTCACGAAGACTTAGAAGTGATTTAAGTATCTATTATCAAAGATTTATAGTGTTTAATGCATATCCATTCCAACTTCATACTCTATACGGCATTTGCAGGTTGAGCGAAGAAACTCTCTGCATTTTTAATTTATCGTAAGGTGCGCATCCCGATTGTTCGTTTTTGAAAGTCATTTTTTTAAATTCTCAAAAGCTAAAGTTACCATCGACGTCTGTCTTGGAGCATCGTTTTGGATGCGTAGCCCCTTTCGATGTTTTTTCTTACGTCACTAAGCAGTGTCTGCTTATGACGACGAATAGGTTGTTTTATCTAAACCATGAGGCAATTGCCGAGACCGTCATTAGATCGTCCATGATTTCTTCTAGCAATGTTTATTCGATTTTAAGAGTGCAGAGAAGCCTCACGGTAGGATGCGGCGACCTTTTCTGAATTGCATAGAGTGAGAAGGTGGCGCTACAAAATTTCAGGATCCAGTGCGAAATTCTCATCACCCTCTGGTCAAATTGTGTCCACTTGTGTCGCCAACGCATCAGAGGACATTAAAAGGAAGATTCACATGCATAGTGTGAATCAAGCGGACATGCCGATGAGCTTCACGCACATACGATAACCTAATTTAGGATGCATGTGTGCATTTCAGCCTCAGGAGTCGAAAACAACGTCATATTCATTGCATCTTTCATGAGGAGGAAAGATTCAAATGTTGAGATCAAAAATGAGTTCTCAAAATATCTATCGGCAAAAATGATCAGGTCGTATAATGCTTCAGCACAGATTGCATAATTTATCTGCCAAAATAATTCGCTTTTTTTTTCAAAAATAATTCATATAGGGAGAGAAAGCGAATGATTGGAGCAAATTGGCAGAAAAACGCCTCAAGGTAAGTGTTCACGTTTGACCTATTGCAAAGGAGCTGCAGCTTACATTTTTGCGTTTAATACAGCACCGAAAATTTCATTGAGTGATGTGCATCTAGCCACTATTCACAGTGTATAATACAAATGCTTCGATATTGCCTCACTCAACATATATTGGCCGTTTTTCTTCGACTGCATAAATACCATAGTTCAGAAGAAATTCCGTTTTACTAGTAGTAAAAGACAAATATCAAAGAAGCAATAGATAGCGTTAGTTGATTATTGTAGAAGGGTCGACTTCAAATGTGCTTACTGACTGCGGTGGAAAATTATTAGCGAATTTCCTTACTTTATCAGAATGAAGAGGCTTTTTGCTTCTCTTTAGCTCTTACCGATGTGGGCAAGAAGTATTTCGGATAGAGTGTCTAAAATTTTAGCAAATGTTTTAGCATAAAAATATTGTTTTTATAAAGCAAAATTGGATCAATATATACTGAGAAGATCACTTCATCGTGTACTCAGTAATGCCGAGAAGTAGAGCACTACGATACGGATGCGCATAATAGATATTCTTATTTTATTATTAGTACATTTTTAGCAACGTTTTTATATAATATATAAGTTCACTATTTTTGCGCCCATATTGCGTTGATCACTTACTAGTGTGAGTTCGCCGATATAACGTTGCGTGCTAAGGAATTGATGATGAATTTTGTCGAGTGAAAAAAAGGTGGAAAAGCACGCCAAAGAAATTGACACAATATGAACCTTTGCAGTCGTGCTCATTATAGCCACCGGTTTCAGAATCCCCCTTACCCATTAAGTGATGCAACAACGCTGTAACCTATTCATATTCATGTTGAAGTAATCCAGCATCTAGCTTTCCTGTTGTAAGCACCTATCAAAGATGTGAATTATTAGCGAAAATTAGGCAGGTTTAATTTTATGTAACTGTCTATAGTTTTCTTCATAATTAATGGACCGACTCGTAAGTTGCTTCAGTGATCGCAAGTTGAAACTGCTGAACATACAGGCAAATGAAATACTCATAAGCACACAGATGATGACGCCATAATACATTTTGCGAAAACAGACATACTTTTACACTAAAGTGATGTTACAGTACCGCATGGCTGCGCTGTATTTTTTTTAGTTATGGAAGTATAAGCGTATATTGCAGCTACTCAGCAACAAACTCAGTGTGCTTGAGCATAGTGCAGCACAAATTGCACCCGAAGTAGCCAGCTTCCAAGTGCAGTTACAATCGCTATTGGAGGAACTCGACGAACGCAAGAAGGGTGGCCAGAGTCCATCCGCTCAACTCGATGCTAAATTTCGCGAGAAGCTGCGAAAATTACGCGATTATGCTGTCCGCACCGCTATCGTCACCCCAACGGCAGATGTTCGTCTCATTATCGTTATATTTTCTCTTTCTGTCTATAGAGAATACAGCTGATGCACAGATCCCGTATATTGATACCTTTCAGGTAGCTATTACTAATGGATACGAGAGGCGCACTATGGAGAAGATTGTTTGTTCAAGTTTTCGGTACCTTAGATTGCCACTGAAATGTTCCTCTGCAACTTAATAATAGCATGAATAACTGAAACCTCATGTAAACTACTGATGACATGCACATTCGGTGCTCACCAACATGGATATCCGTTTATCACCAATTTGCTAGCATGAATGGCTTGTTGAGGTCGTATTGCGTTTTGCAATTTTCTGCACATCTTCGCAGATTTCTTAGAATGCTCAAAAATGCTGTGAACTATTTATTTCACCATAAAATTAGCTGTAAGATCGTATCCACCGCTCGAAAACGCTTTTCGGATCCGTTCCCAATGATCCATTCGAAACTGTGATTGCTGCAAATTGTGAAAATTCAGAGAAGGTAGCATTGCTGCAAATAATTTTCACACTTTTAGAGATTTGCAATCGATGGTTCCATAGTTTCAAACTATCCAACTTGATCTTTACACCGTTTATTGCAAGTTCCAGTCACTTTTATTCGAAATTTATTATTTTTCATGATCTCATCTAATCTTAATCCATTGTAGCATATCGATTAACTGCTCGCTTTGTTTTTGGAAAGGAGCTAGTCAGCTCATATGCGGCATAGTCATCAATCCCTCTCTTATTTGATAGTGTCCTTTCAAAAATGATCCAACTTTCCTCTACTTCATGGTAGCCCACAATACTGATATCCTAAATAGAAGTGAAAATTGTGATATTTCAGTCAATCGATGATATTGACCACCTATCATGGAGTTCGAACGCAAATATACACTAGAAAGATATTATATAGCGCTCGACAGTCTGCATTCGATAAAATGGAAATCATTTTTAATAATCGTCGCTTTCTTATTTATGCGAATTAAGTTAAAGTGCCTATAAATGTTCATGTTGTTTAGTGCTTATGATATCTGGATGAATAACCAGGCATCAAGCATGGAATGTAAAATTCTCCCCATAATTGGTTCAACTAAAAAATTTGTCTATGATATGAAATCGAGAATCGGGAACAATGGAATAAAAACTAAATCTTACATGCTGGACTCGGAGCAGCAGGTAGGCATATAGAGAAGCGCACACTTCCTCTTTTCCTCTTTTTGGTCCATAACGAATCATGGAGACATACGGAGGAACTTGTGTAGGTTCATGGCATGATTCTTTCTTTCCCTAGGGGACTTAACTGCAAATCAGTTATCCCGTAGCACAGCCGTTCGCACAAGTTCCATTTCAATGTCAAACGGAATCGGTGTTTTAAGGTTATGAGTATACTGCGCTAAGTGAAACGATATGAGCAATAAGTGAATGTTAAGCATGGAAAGAAAATGAATTTGGGGGCATAGGGGAGGGAGGGGGGATGGGAGGAGGGAATGAGAAATGAAGAGAGTGGAGATGCGTAGGAAATCTCTTATTCGCTATCACACCATGTTGGGATGTAGAAATCTGGTTCTTAACATTATCATTAATATTTGAGGTTATTGAACTATTCTCTAATATGGTGTTTCACATTCAATTCATATTTGATAAAATAAACTTTTGTCTAACTACCTACACGTTTATTCCCGTACTTCACTAACATCGATATCCCTGATGAGTAAATTATATTAATATAAAGCGTGAGTATGTTACAAATGTTGAGACTGACGAAGAAATGCACCTCTGCAACGTGTTTCTGCAGCTCTTCCGTTTGGCGCATAATATATAACAAAGAAAGGTAATTTCATGAGGTCCGCCCATCTCATTTTTCATTTTCAACTTCTTCCAGTTCAGATTTAGTTCCGCGAGTGATGTTAACCAGTCGAAATTTCATCCCGAAAACATCCTTCAAACATCAGTTTTCTGTCAGCCTTTCACGTTTCTACACAACTCCGCTTTGAAGTTGTGCAGCAACCAACTATAAACATTCTGCTAAGCTTATCCCTCCTAGAAAAGGGTTACATCAAAAATATCACATTTTTAGATCAAAACGCAACGCCTGATCAGTTATCATCCACTTGCGGAAATATACATCACTTTGAATCTGCAACAATCTGCATAACAAAGAACGATATAAATTTTCATCCAATGTGGATACAATGTGCAACACTGTTAGCCCCTTTCGTTTCCGCTGCCTTTGTTGGGATTTGCATCTCTAACTTCAGCTGTCCGCAGATGCTTTGCATGCCGACTGACGTCTTATATGAGCTCATGAACACCAGCTGCTTTCCATATGTACAAGGTGATTTTCCATCCGCTTCGCGAAATTTGAAATAATTGCACACTTCGTTTTTATTTTCTGCATCTATTTTAATTGGGTCAAGTCAGTAGTGCTTCTGTCCAACTTGGGCAAGAATTTTTTTTGCCGACTTGAAAGCATTATCCTCGTGCATTGCCATCATTGTCATCAATGCATCAGTATCACTTCATCGAATATGTCGTTTAGCACCACTGTGAGATTTGGGGCATCTTCATCTTCTTCAAGAACTTTTTATAGAAAGAATTCATGGGAACCGTAGACAAATTTAGTGCATTGCGTGCGTTGTCGATTGAATAGCAATATAAGCCAAACAACAAAGGGATGCAAACTGCCATGAAATGCAAATGTGGGAGAATAGAGATTTGAAGGGCACACTCAAGGAAAAATAAGCCCATCAGGCGCATATCGAAACGGCCAAAAAGGCCTCCCGATACGCAATAGAAGAGAGAAAATGACTGTTTCAGTATCAGAACACGTCAAAAATAACAGATACGTAATCAATCTGATGTCATTTCAATATGAAAACACTACTTGGTGCTACCTGACATAGACTCGTCGAAACAAATGCCGCTTCGTACGCAGGACGAGGATCATTTTGAGAACACTGAAAGTGGAGCAAATGCTTTCAAGCACGTGCTCGTAGACTGAAAACCGCTCTTACTTTTGAGAGAAGACTTCGATTCGCAATATCATATGCATATTCCACCTCCTTCTCCGGTTCCTAATCCTTCTGCTCGTCTTCCTTTGCCTGCACACTGATCACGCCAAGTTCTTTTGCATTCTTAAGTAAGTTAATTATCGTCGTTTACTTTTTAGAGGATGCTTTTGGACTTTTACGTTATTTACTTTATTTCAACGCCCGAAGTGTTAAAATATACAAAAAGAATGTGAATATGCGTAGTAAAAAAGATAAGGCATTCACAATTTTTGATGCTCCTTGTTACAAATCTTACGCTAATCGTAGCGCTGCGGAGAAGAGATTTGGAACCAGCTCAATTAGCTCGGCGCTTTATTGAGAAGTCTCGCTTGTTCAATTGGTCAGTAACCGAAAATATTCACTCACAGTTGACTTTATATTGAAACCGAACGCATTTCAAAGATATTGATCGCTTAATGGTTGAAGACGTTTGAGAAAAAACCATTTCAGTTGCTAGCAAGGAAAAACAGAAAATGGTTAAATTTGGTCTTCTACCGGCAAAAACCGCTGAAATTTCGACTTCGAGTTGAAATTTGGTCGGTCGCTTAGCATCACTAGCTCGACATTAGCCTACTCGAGGTCATCCTTCATTCATAAGACGTTGGCTGAGTCAAGCGACGAAGGAGAAAATGAGATGATCGTGCCAGCCGAATTTTGGAGGAGTTCACAGAGAAGCTTGCTTCACTGAAATATGTCAGTTCACTTGGTACCATTATAATGAGTGCTATTTTCTAGAGAACAATGTTTAGGACGGGATTTTGTTGTGGTCATTGAAGTGGGTGGTATTTGGTTATTTGCAAAGAAACGTCATTTGTGATGAGATTTCCTCGTTGTCAATACAGCAACTTTTGCTTCGTTCAGGAAGTTGTTGGCGGTGGAGTTTCTTTATGGTCATTATGATGGATGTTACATGGTGCGGAACTCTGTTGCCTCGCTTGTATGGTATAATTTTTGTTGTGAGAGGCTCGGATGTATCTTGATGTATCTTGTATCGATCACACAAATCACCCCTATAAGTTACATCCGATCTACCATCGGTGTTTTCGTCGATCCTTAAAAATAGCGCACGAACCGAAATGAGCTTTTTCCACAATTTCTGCAGCAGGTCTTTCTGGTTTATTGGGTGCTAACGGTTTTTTCTATTGAAACACTCAACTCATATGCAGAATTCACAGAATGCATACAGTTAATCGAGCCAGTCGAGACAATCGACGAGAAAATGTTCGATAAATTTCTATAATATGTAAAAACCGATAAGTCTGCCCTAGATTTTTTATTGCAGTTAAAATATGCAGCAGTAAAGATTTAAAACGATGCAGAGATCTGAGTTAAATTTTTAAAATTTTATGTCTTCTTCTCTTTCAGTGTATACAATGTGAAGTTCTCTTAGAGTTTTGCCATGGATTTCATCAGTGGTCATTCACATCATCACTGAGTCAGAATATTGCCACAAGAAAAATTCTCTACTTCTCTCATATATTGTCTATCAGGTGAGCTCTATGAGCAATTATGTTGCTAACTATTGAGCAGGTAACAGGTATTTTGCAGGTGGCTAAGAATTAGGAAATGCCTTAGATTGCTTGAAGAACGTTTCTTTCGAAGGAATGAGGGCGTTGGAAAGGCACGATTGCAGGCTTTTTCCTCCTCTGGGGTCTCCTCTAAGGGAGAAGAGAGGGGCGGGGGAAAGAAGAGGGAAGTTTGTGTTCACATGGGTCGCTGTTGCATATCGATGCCCTCCTTCACGCTCCTCAATCGCTTTTGTCCTTCAACATGCTGTTGAAGTCGTATAAAGGGCAGTATTTCATGATATTTGTCGGTTACCACTCGCTACCTACCAATTTCAGTGCAATTATCCTATATAATTCCATGGGCCGAAGGAAAGACACCCACCACTCGCATATGAACGGAAGTTTCAAGAGGACTTCGAAACAAAATTGAATAGAATTGCAACGGGAAGTCGTAAAAATTTTCCATCAAAAATATAGCACTGCATTATAGATGCTGTAATAACTACATTCATTGGTTGTGCTGCTGGAAAATATCCCGATGTGACTCTTCGTGTTATCGTTCACACGCATTCACTGAACATCCTATTCGTTCTTAATATATGAATGTTTATGAGAAGATTCTTTCAAATTACACGCAAAATTCATTTATAATATTCAGATTTCCAAATTTCAAAACAAGATATTCACATATTTACACTGCATTATGCATTGGCAACTTTTAGTTCTAACTGATATATATGCTACAATTTAGTGAATGGTCTTTAAATCATCCAATTTTTTAAACATTAATACACATTGAATAGAGTATATGACACTGAGCTATGTATAGTTTGCAATAAAGCTTTCACTTATATCAGCTGGTTGTCAACTAAACGTGCATATACAATTATCCAACCTATACGGAACTAAAGTTCACTTGCTAAAATTCGCAGAGGGCTTGCGGAACCCATGGCTAAACCCATGGTTCACTGGCTAAACCCATGGTCTTGCGGGAACAGTAGTAACTGAATGCGGTAGTCTTGAAGTTTCAACCTCTGAGGCATTGACGCGGCCAATTTGTTGAAAATAGTTTAACGGAAAGAAAAAGGTTTCTTAGGAAATAAGTTTTTGGATCTGCTATAGTCTATGAACAAAAGACTAAGTCAGGTGTTAATCCATGATACTTGATTTGCTTGCCAGATAGCTTAGCACGTTTTTGAAGGTTTCTTAAAGCTTCTAGTTAAAAACCACATTTGGCATAATGCCTAATTATTTCCACCCTTCCATACGGAGAGAGCCGATCATAAGTCGAATTTCTTCACAATAAAAAAATTTGAGTTTTTTCGTAACAAAATGGAATGTTAATTTGCACGACTCATTTCGTTTTGCACTTTATTCGAAGTTAAAGAGGAGCAACAAAATAAGATTCTTTTCGTTAATGATGCCATTATTAGCGCTTCATTTGATTCGGTTCGCTTTACAATTGCATTTCACTATTCGATCTTTACTGCTTTGTTGCAATTTTGTACAATTTATTCAATGTTCGCTGCCATATTTGCAAGAATTGATAGCACATATTGCAACGATGAAATGCAATGCGATATTTCTTTGTTAATTATTTTGCCTCATATGCATAATGTGACCTGAAAAAAAAAAAGTAAATGTGTTAAGAAGTTCGCTTCAAAAATATATTTCAGCATTTTGTCTAGTTCTCAGCGGTGTTGATTGATGAGCGGGATATGGATATTTCATTCCTATTTCTTTCTTATTTTATTTTCTCTTTTTCAGCGGTAATATTCAACAAAATTTATCCAAAAAATCATACCTGCTGATTCCATGATATTATATTTGGACTGTTTAAGATATTCCGACTTTTGTATTTTAAATGCATTCTTTTAACGGATTGTTGAAATGGGTAGTTGAATGTTATGCGTTTATTTCCTCCATCGAGCAAAGAAATTCGTTAAATGGTATATCTCTAAATATTTCCAGTCATCTCTATATACAAAAGTCAATTATATTAGTTTCTTCGCCTCTATTATCTCTATGCCGAGTTGAGGTGCAGATATGAACAAAAGTCAATGAAATACGGAAATTTTAGCGTGAAATTTCAACGATTTTCATGGGAATAGATGAAAACTTGATTGGTGTTAACATAGCTTATTGAAATAGCACGTCAGCCGATGCTAGGAAATAAGTGATACAAAATAAATGGAGCTACTCCTTGCCAAAGATGAGGCTTAATAGTGTGGATATACATTAAATCGAAAATTCACCTTCATTTGCATATTGTATTGATCAGCAAAAGTTATTAGCGATGAGGATGAAGCTTATATTTAGCGGAATGCGATTTCCTGTGTAAGCTTTCGAGCATTTATTAGTTGAAAGGTAACGGTGCAGATCGGATCTGAAACATAAAAATCAATACTGTCGTTGGCTTCTCTGGAATGATGAGCA
This sequence comes from Baylisascaris ailuri, assembly GCA_022845575.1. NCBI lineage: Eukaryota > Metazoa > Nematoda > Chromadorea > Rhabditida > Ascarididae > Baylisascaris > Baylisascaris ailuri. Next base: position 3,778 of record JAAVTS010001002.1, on the reverse strand, counting down.
TCCTCTCAAACGAATCGTACGACAACTCGTAATTGTCGCATAAGTGCCCAGTCAACAAAATTCTGCAATGAGTAGAACATTGCACGTATGTGTGCATAAGCAGTGAAAGAAAACAAAAAAGAAAGAGTTCTAAATTGCTGCTGGACACATATATGCGAGAGAATTGAGATAGCCATAGTGCGACTTAGTGGGATGGCCTAAGAAGAGGCAAATATGTAGGTAAAGGAAAACGATGCACTCAGGTGGACAAAGCACCTAGGAAGGAGTGAAGCTCGTAAAACGAATGGGTCTGCGGTACACGTTTACAATAGTAAAATAAAGCTTGCAACGGTTCACGCTAGTTATGTTTGCGCGTGTAGTGCGGATCGGCAGTGACGCGTAACGACCTCTATTGACAAACTCGAGCAGATCTGGTACCCACTTTAGCACACTGACAAGCTCAACCTGGCTTCACCATAAGCATCTCACTAATCCATCGTAATGAAGTTTGCAGTCTTTCTCTAGTTTCCAGCGTACGCATTCGTATATTCGGCGATGTTTAGCTGCATCCAACAACGTAATGAGCAATTATCGTTCACTGAATCCTTGTCGTCGTCGGATTCTAGAGAATTTAGTCCGTCGCCGCCTCTATCACCACATCAGAAGCAACCACCCTCACTGAAACGTCTCGACGCATGGATTGGATATTTGCTCAAAGAAGGTTGTTTGAATTGTTTCTCGAGTACCAAGTTTGAAAAAAAAAAAAAAATGAACACACGAATGGAACAGAAACTTCAGCAGCTAAGGTTTTGTCTAGCTGATTTATGATTCTTATGTTGTAGAATCTCGCTTAGAAAACAATTTAAGCTTATTTATTCTTTGCGTAACATCAATTCATATTCTCTCAGTACACTCTTTGCGGTAGCATTAGTTGACTTTGCGATGCAGTTTAGATTAAAAAGAAACTTAAGGTCATTGCTGAAATGGAAAGAAAGGGCAAATAAAAAGTTCGTTGACGAAATTGAATACTCCATAATAAACAAATCTTGACAAAGCGAGTAGTTCGATTGAAACGATGAGCAGTCATTTACTCTATAGAACTGATTGAATTGAATTGAATTGAGTTGAAGTAAAATGGAATGTTTATTTTATCACTAAGTCTCTAACCTTAAAAAATTTCAAAAACGCGTCTCCAATTGCAGCGTAGAGCAAAATTGCATTTACTAGAGTTTGCACCATCATTCGTCCATCTATTTGCTCGTGAGAAATGAAAGGTGGCTGTTGACATCTCAAAATGTTATACCATTTCAAGGAGATTTCTATTTCGAATCTGTTTCACTTACATGCAACAAATGTTCTATGATGCGTTTTTTTGTTTTTTTGTGCGAACCGTCTCTAATATTTTGTGATAATATTTCTTCAATGTTTTAACATTTAATATTAATTTATTATGATGACACTGATAACTTAGCAACGAGGCTCTTGATAAGAAATATCAGTTTTATGGGATTTTTCTCGTTTGAATTAATTCTATTCAAATGTGCAAGAAATGTTTTTAAATTTTATTGTCATTCGCTCACTGAAGGCGATAGTGAACGGTTTTGTCAATCACTAAAACAAAGACAACAGTTAATGGTGAAATTTCTTTCTCATCGAATCAAGACACATCGAATCGCTTCTTCTTCGAACTGCACTATTCAACTCTATGGTAATTTCTATTGAGTTCCAGTAATTGAATTTCAACTAGTAATTGATTACAGATTCTAACTTGTTACAGCCATGTTTTTTTTTCAAAACGAATAGATTCTATACTTCAAAGTTATATATTTCTACTCTAAATGCAAAAACCGCTCTTTCTCTCCCTCTCTTCAATGTTGCAAATTTTTTTTTTTTTTTTTTTTTTTTTTTTTTTACCGCAGAACACAATGCAAATGCCTTTTGATGTTTCAGATCGAAAGTCGCATTGTTTGCTGCTAGGAAGCGTTTTGTGCTGTGACTGGACCCAATGAATTTTTTTTTTTTTTTTTTTTTTTTTGCATTAAAGGACTTGGTGTATTAGGAGTAACGAGAGTTCAGTACCAGAGGTCGCTATTGTCTGCAACTGCTGCCTAAAAATTAAAAAGAAAGTGTATTATTTAGCCGATCTATATTGAAACAACTCAGCATTAACGATAAATACCTCCACGTTCTGTGACCTAAATGATCCTTTTTTTCACTCAATGAGTTCCTTCCTTCTTTCGTTTTTATTTCATCATTCATGTGCTCGACATGTTAACTGCGCTTGAATTACATGTTACCTGGATGTGCACATAGCAATGTAAAATACATGGAACTACGTAGTGAATGCTTGTGTGTGTCTGTGTGTGGGTGTGCACATATGTGTGTATGTGTTGTGTATGTGTATGCGTATGCGTATGTGTGTGTGTGTGTGTGCGTATGTGTGTATGTGTGTATATGTGTGTGTATGTGTGTATGCTTGTAGGTGCGTGTGTGCATGTATGTGTGTGCATGTGTGTAGGTGTATATGTGTGTATGTGTATGCGTGTGTATGTGTAGGATAAATATATTTGTGTATGTATCTGTGCGTGCTCAAGGACTTTTTATTAGGCTATAATAGTTGCAAATAGCCATCTTGCACTATGCACCAGATTGCGGTGTGCAGTTACAACACTCATCGGGCCCTCCTATGTGTATGTGTGCCTATGTTGTTTAATCACATTATTTGTGTATGTGTGCTGCGTCATCAAACTTTGCTTCATCGATTCATCGAACTTCTATCAAATTGGCTTTTCACGTATCCTCGTTTCCAAAGAAAGTTGCTCTCTTCCACCTCTCTTTTCTTTGGTCGCTTTCACATCCACCAATGAGAATCGTTTTTGTCACTATGTTTCAATTATCTTATTATTCAAAGTATTACAACATCACTTAAATCTTATTTAACTTATATTTACATATCGATTGGATTTCCGGATTTTTATTTCGTATTGCTCGGCTGTAAAAACAAATGGAGAAATGAACCAAAGAAACTAATATGATATGTGCTTTTTTATGCTCCCAATTGACCAACCAACTTCACTAATTTTACCGCCACAAAGTGCTCAATTTTAAATGGTTTGACCTGTCGTATAAATCGTTCACTGTAAGAAAATCATTTTTCTTTGACCTGATGCTCTCAAATGAAGATCCATCCGATGTAATCTACACCTCGTTTTGAAGTCGAGGCATCAACCTGGCCTATAAAGCATAAAAAGTCACTCTTGCACCGAAGAAATTTCATGACTCCAGCTTCAGGGACTATCGAGTTGAGATTATCGGCAAGACAGACAGAAAGACACGAACAAATCCTCATGGGTACAGACACTGCATCGTTGTGATGTTTTTTATAGGAAGAAATTACTGCAAGCACGTAAAAGGGAAGCTTAATTGAAACATAAAGTCGTTATTTTGCACATCTATTAAATGTTTGTAGTATAATGACAAAGAGTGCGCCATGGCATCCCCTTTTGCCTGCTTCTTCACATGTTTGCCGAAGAAAATTTATATCGTTCATTGCGGCCAAGATTTTATTTTTTAACTATAAGCCGCTCATCCCTTATTTTACCTATTGGAACTGATGACCAAATTAGTTCAGCAGCTTGCCCTACTTGTGACAGCTGTTTAGAAATAGCATGAAACATGTATGAATATCAGGAATTTCGAAAGTTCAGTAATTATCTCTGAAAATATCGCCGAAAGTTTCCAGGGCTTAATTCGCTTAGCCTGATGCGCCTTCAAAGGTAAATGAAAACTTCCGGCAAAT
>JAAVTS010001001.1:36581-62794 GCA_022845575.1 Baylisascaris ailuri | reverse complement strand
TGGCTAAGTGCGCCGACCCCTATACAGTTGTAAATGGATTTAACACAGTTGAACGTCGTTCATCACAGATACTCGCTAGTTGGTTTTGTTCTTCTAGATGGAGTGTCACATGTGTTCATTAACCACATGACCAGTGCAAATGAACGAATCAGATGCGCAGTCCATGAATAGTCGACGAATGCTACTCCAGTTAAGCTCCAACTTATCGTCGTATATGTTCAGCTGGTCGAAATGGCTGCAGTAAAAGAATGAACCAAAGTAGATGGTTGAATAAACTGGACCACTTCGAAAACGGGTGAAAGGAGTGCGAATAAATAAACCAAATAACTTGTTTTCCTTAAAGACACTTATCGATCACGTGTTGTTCATAATGGCGGCAATATGGAAGTGCGAATGAATCGCCGAACATGCACATAAAGAGTGCATTAGATAACGCTTTCATATACTTATGTTTAAGATAAACTCAAGAAGAGATCTGTTTTTTTAGCTTCTTTGAAATTCGGCATATGAATGGCTGAATGGTTATGTTGTAACCTCATATCAATAAGATAACAAAAACTGTATTTGAAGGTAGCAACAAAGTCAAAGCAAAAATACAACACTATGAAATTCTTACTCTAATGCAACATCTGTTGATTGCAGTATCGACGCAACTCTTAGCCAAAACCTGAGCAGAATTGCTTTATGTTTATACTTAATTATTGGAGTACTTATTGAGAGGATATGAAGTGAAACCTATATTTGGCAGCTAGGCGGAAATTTATAGAATAAAACAACTCATGGGCGACGCTTTTAGAAGAAAAAAATTCATGAGCATATGAGAGTAACAGGAAGCAAATATGTTTTTTTTTTTTTAATGGAAAACCCGAGCAAAAATTTCTGCTTAATATTTTTCATTCTCAACGATGCAGGGATGAGGAATTTTATAGAATCTTCTCCAATTTCTTACATATAAACCCTGATGACNGGGATGAGGAATTTTATAGAATCTTCTCCAATTTCTTACATATAAACCCTGATGACAAAAAAAAAAAAACAGAAAAAAGATTGCAACGAACCCTGTATTAATAAATTCATCGAACAGTCTCAGAAGACAATTTCATTAGAATTAATCGTTCAGTACCAAAATGTTGAGAAGTGCGACGGTAGGATAGCATCGAATGTTTCCGATGAAAATATCATTTGTTTAACTCGTCCTATCCATGAAATTTATTACTGCCACACAGCTGTCATCACGGATATGAGTTGAATGCAACGCCTGCTTTTGCTTCGCTGTACTGTCTGTAATTTACTGTTTAACCTCGTTTCATTTATTTTTAGTGTGCAGCTGGGAATATAGAAGAGGAATATTTCATCGAGAGAATTTGTTATTGTAATAATTTTCTAATCCTTCCTCATAGGCTTGTATCATCTAAAGATTTTCATCTAAGGATCAAGAATATGATAGCATGTTGTTTTTGTGTTCTTCTATTGTTTCCTTGTTCAATTTCTCTGATTTAAATTTCGTTTATTCCACCATGAAAGAAAAACAAAACCATTTTGCATAAATAAATGTGAGCAATTGCAAATGCAAAACGAACAAATAACATAAACTACGATAATATTGTTCCGACGACCAATGAGACGGTTACCATCTATATCTGAAACAAAACAGGGAAAAAAATTATATGAGATAAGGTATCATCATGTATTTTTATATGATAATAATATTGCAAAAACAATTTTGTACAAACAACGAGGTAAGTTCGATAGAAACTTGAATAGATAAGTGGTTAGTAGATGGGATGCAAGTAATAATTATAACGGTTAAGTGCATACAACCGAAAATTGACAACCGCCGATGACTGCTCTACGTTTAGTTTCGAAATTTATATTCCAATAGAAGCATGTCGTCCAACTTTAGGAAGCAACCGATTAGAGCAACAGTGTTTACTTCATTACTACAGCACGCGTTTATGAATACGATATAAATTTAACCAATCTTCCGCTTCCGATAGACGGTATTGAAATTTTTGCGCGAATTATATGGAAACTAGTCACGAAAATGTAGGGAGCAATGGTGTCATTCGTTAATTTGAAATATTTTACGATACCTCAAGCAACGATTGTTATCGCGCACTCAAGAAGTGTATCTTCACAACAAAACGAATATTGAGTTTTATTATGTAAATCTTCATACACCTGATGCAGGTGATGCTTAAAATAACGTTAAAAAATTATTTGTACACGTAATAATACTGAGACTTGCAATATGAAATTTCCATGATATGGCATAAAGTATGAATGAAATTGCATACATTTAAATTCGATGCAGTTTTCACAGAAGAAAATCATCCACTCTAGTTAATTACTCCGAAAAGTGGTATTCGCCGAGAAAATTTTACGTGAAAAATATTGCGTTCTCCTATAAAAATTTTTAAACTTCGCAGCTGCTAGTTGAAAAGTGGATGATGAACTTCACTACGGGAAAATTTGAATCAAAACAGCGCAGAATGCATGTCTGACAGCAAAAATAGCTCAAACTGCATTGGTAATACATCACCAAAAAAGAGAAGGACAGACGATTCGCCAAAAAAGTCAAGGGGATCGATTCCCGGTCTGTCTAAGATGAGGGTTCACGTGAAATACGAACACATAGATGTTTGATGTGAATATCGAGCTTGCCAAATAATTCACAGCAACGATTCTCTGAAATGAGGAAGCAACAACATCTGGAAAGTGAGTGAAATTAAAAGAAATTTCAGCTGAAAAGAAGAAAAAGTGGATCGTTGGCTGCAAAATTGATATCGTTAGTTTACTAAATTTCATTACAGAACATTTTCTTCCAGTTAGACAATATGAATTTGTGTAAACGGTAGGCATATTTTTTTTAAACTGGGCAACGAAGTTTCGAATTTCTTATTGCGACCACGCTTTCTTTATGGTTCGGTTTGTTCTTTAAACATACGAGTACTTACGGCTTCATAGCCTCTATGATGTTGCAGTCACTGCCCTCAACGAATCTGAAACAAAAAAAGAGAGCCTGAGCCAATACTGTGGCCTAAGCAGTGATGCTGATGTTGCGCTAAAACATTTACTAAACGAGCTGTATACAGTAGTCATCACAAAAGCAACTCCCCAATTGGTAAAAATTATACTCTCATTAATTACTGCTGTTACACGATGTAGATGTCACTTACTTCAAGAACTGATGGGTTCATCATGAGCAGAAGCGCCCATCTGTGATTTAACAAGCAGCATCGGTACAAATGCCGAAAGTGGTAGAAGTACAAAGACAACTGCGATCAACGAACAAAATTTCGGATTGACGAACGAGAAAAGCGCTTGTACTACTGCACCGAGCAGTATACAGCATTCCATTGTTGAAAGTAGCGTTGAAAGCATGATAGTTTCGAACTGAAATTAAATTCATCAATAACTTACAAGCCTCGAAAGAATATTTTATGCAATTCATCGAGATTCAGCAGTAAGAAAAAAAGATGCACCCAACACATACAAACGCGTACATATATATTCGCGTAGAAATAAAACCGTTATAGTGTGCTTGAAAGCATAAATTTGTATAAGTGCATAAAAAGTCATAGTTGTGAGGAAGTTTGGAAAATTAATGAAAAGAGAAAGAGAATATGTAAAGTTTTATGTGCCAGGACGACAGCCCTTTTGCGAGAATTTCTATTCACTGTTTAACGGTTGACTTAATCACCTTCGAAGCCTCACGCATAATAGGGGTTTTATTCGAGTATATAAAGCAGTATTCCAATAAATAGGAATATTTCAATTCGCTATGGAAGAAGTGAAACGTGGGTAACTATCACATTGCTGTTAGCAAAACAAGTAACCGTTTGAGTAATGAACGGCAAATAACCACGAGATGAGAGCATAAAAACTTGAAATGCCAGTGCACTTCGCACTGATAACAGCACATAACTTTGCACTAAGGGCAACAGACGGTTCAGTGATGATATAGAAGCTATGCATGGCAACGAACGCCATGGGTGTATACTTGTGAGTGAGTTGATAAAGCAGAGCAATCAGTACAACTTGAACAGTCGAGTGTAGGAACGTTGCCTTACTAGATGTACTACAGTTCAGGAAAACTAGACACATTTGGACGTAAGTGGCCAACATAGTGCCATACTTCGCCTGACCGTGCATGGGCGAAACCCGACCGAAGGAGGAGGTGCTTGCCAAGCTGTTTTCAAGAAGACACGCCCTATGTCGACACTTTCTTCGCAGCCCCGATTATATTTGTCCACTTCATGTGGCCATCACGTGCGCACTTGCTTTTCACGACTAAAACACGTGCACAGTTGCGCTTTGTCCTATGGATTAGGCGCTACACAGTCGCATGATGTGAATAGCTGAGGGGCGCTCTACGAAAAATAGCCTGCTGCATAATCGGTTGGATCAAATCTAGTCGTCGGAATAGCAGTTTCTTCGTTTTTTTTTTTTTTTTTTTTTTTTTGAACTAAACTAAGGTATGAAAGTTACTAAAGGCGTTAAGAAACCCACTTCGATTAGGAAGTTTAATAATTCGAAGCAACCTCATATAGAAAACTAAGAGTAGTATGATAAAGCAATGTTAAATTGTATGGCAAATTAATGATATGACTAATCAGTATTAAGAGGAGGATGTTTCGTTCATTAAAAAAAACGTCGAAATACAAAAAACACTCCACATTGAAGATATAAAAGAGGGATCCAGTTCCCATTTCGAATCATTTAACACACGAACAAGTCGTGCAAGCAATGCTTTCATCAATCAAGGACTAGAGAAGGGGTTTATGTTGCGTCAAATTCGGTGTCTATTTTAAAGGAGGAAAAGGAAAATCATCTGAGTTCCAGTATCAATGCAATAAAGATGTGGATATTTAAGCAGAAATTGTTGAACTCAGGCAGTGAAGAAATAAACTCTTTTTTTTGCATCATGTAGATATGCAACTTTACCAGCTAATTTTAACAAAGAGAACTGCTGCATGAACATCGGTTATTAGTTCCCTTAAAGTGTTATCATCAACAACTATGCTTGATCTCCTTCTTAAGTTCAGTTTGCATGCACTAACCAAAAAGTGATGAGTGCGGACAGATCGAGTACGTTTCTTGATCTGCGTTGCGTTCACATTCTCGATTGACTTTTTTCTGATAGGAAGTTTTTCTTTTTTTCAGCGCATTTTCCAACAGCTCTTCCAGAAATGACGATAAACAAACTAGAACAATCGCTTTAAAGGCACTGCACTGCTAGATGAATAGTTGTAAGGAGCGTCAGCTGTCAGGAACGAAACTGTGCACACATTGCTAGAGTGGATTCCCAGAGATATGTAGTTGAGGAGTGAAACCGTTGAGGGTAAAGATTTCGGGTTTTTTCAAAGAATTTTGAATGTTTCGTAGTGAGCAGCAGTTTAGGAAATTGACTCGCTGCAAGAATTATGTCAACCGTATCTTCGTCAAGTTTTATCCGAGCTTTTAAATTGTGCTTGGTCCAAACTGGTAATGAGTGCAGAATTAACGTAAGCGTGACGTTCGGCTCCAACCATTTGGTCATCACAAAGATTGGATACAGTACAAGAATTAGATAAACTTCTATGGAAATCTCACTTCAAGGCAATCGCTGTTTATGGAGGGCAGTCGAGTAGAGATAAGTGATAAAATCTAGCTGATAATACGTAATCTCGAATTCGTATAGTGTTTTGCAAAAATGCACCAATCGTACATTCGGGGAAGCGGTTTTATGAGATGGCCTTGGTTTACGTTCGTGCTGACATTAGTTCCTCCCACATCAACGCTGTGAACACTTGCTTGTGAACACAGCGTACGTTGCAAATGTGCATGAGGGAAACCTGTGCGTGCCCGTATATGTTCACTTGCGTGTGTGTGTTGTGTGTCTGCGCATGTGGGCTATGATGAGAGGGGATGGCATGAGCTGTCGCAATGAGTTTTGAGATCTTACAACTTGTTCTTCTTTATTCTAACCGTAGGAACGTTTATAATATCTAAAAAATGTGTTATTTGCTGCTAATTGATGAAACTTCTTGAGCAGATAAGAGGAATATGGAAGTAATGTAAGCTCAATCGGCAAAAAATGCGTGCAAATTTTCTAGCATATCTAAACCTATTTAGCTGCTTTCGAAATTGATGGTTCATGGCAAAATATGTTTACATTTCTGCAGTGGAACGATAATTCCATGAACAGCATTCCCTCGCAACATCTCTACACTAAGGAGCGATGTGGCGTTGCTCAACGGAATTATTCGTCGGGTGCAGAGGGCTTTATATACTTTGCACCGCGCTATCTAAAGTGCGTGAAGTATGCAGATTCCCTTAGAATGTTTCTTCATGGAATAGAGCCTTAACGCATAATCAAGCGACAACTGTTGCGCACTGTAGAATGGTTAGTTGGAGGCGTCTGTTGCGCTTAGTGAAATTTCTCTGCATCTCTCTTGACATAGACTCAAACTGATTGGCTCGCAAATGCGTTGCATGCTCACCAGACCTCTTTCCGCCACAGCTTTTAACGCGAGTTTTGCGAAAGCTGTGAGCACAGCAGCACAGCTATTTCGTGGGACTTAAATTGAAACATGCGGTGGCCTTCGTTTGATAGGCGGTTAGGAGTGCGTCGGGATTGTGCGGGATGCATGAGAGATCGGGTTGCAACTGATGGCGACCATGTTGAGGGAGGTTGGAGATGAAAGGGGGGATCATTGCAAGGGTAGATGGCGTGATGTTCACCAGCAGGGAAATATGTTGTTGTGGGTTTTTGCGTTTGTTCACAAGTGCGTCTCTCTTTGTGTCTAGTAGTTCAATTTGGAAAACATGAAAGGGAGGTATGCGAATTTCGCGGGTATAATGGCCGCTTATACAATAATTGATGATGACGCATAATTTTTGAATCAGTAGTGGTCATTCTGATGTGAAAGAATTTGGACGCGTTTTGGACTCTACGACTGCAAAAGCGATCGACCTGATCAATTGAAATATGAATATTTTGTTTCGGAAGGGTCAAAAAGTACCAGTTAGTGTTGTGTTCTTTTTCCAAACGCTGTTTCTTGGCTGACTGAATTCCTTGATGTCAAAATTTCGCCTACCTTTTGTGATTGTGTCACAAATAATAAATGATGCAGGCCACTGGATAATGTGAATGGAGTTGATAATGAATTTAGCCTTCTAGTAAAGAGCATTTCTTTCAAGTAAAGAGCATTCATTGTTAAGTTAATCTTACTTGGACCGTCGGAAGCTGTGAGGACTTGGTATGAAAAGAGGTTTCATCTAACGCTGGAACACAGGATTTAGCCATTCAATTACTTGACATATTAGCAGTGAATGACCTGAGTGTGTATAGCTATAGAAGCGTAAGCAGTGATCGCTATTTCATTGTAATTCTCATTTTCATCGTATTTTTTTTTGGGGGGGGGGGGGGTGTGCAGAGAAGATAAAGCATTATCGCATTGATTTTAAGAGACAGGCCTTAAGCATCAGAGCATGAGGGAGGTAGGGAAGTACGCGTTCCTATTGACAGTGCCAGTGCTTTTCAGTGATTCTTCATCTCGAAAATGACTTTTCGAAAATTTCGAAAAATGACTTGATTACGTATATTTACATCCATAACTTCGCTACTTCAGTTACGTGTGCGAATTTCTCACTTTCACTTATGGGTTGTCTATGTTAGGAGTGCACATTTCCGGCCTACATTCGCGGCATCTGCGGCTATTTCTTGTTTGGTACTTATTGCATATAAGCGGCCTAAGAGTGCAACTCGACTAACCGTTTAGTGGGCATGATCAACTATAGCTTGTAAATATCCTGAAATTGAACCCCTCAGCGACCTGTGTAAAGAGGGGACTAGCAGGACTCTTCAACAAGTTAATTTTCTGTCACCATTGGATAGGGATATTTCACGATTGAACAATCTTTCACTGTTTTCCATCAGTCGCTTCAAAATTGAACCTCTATTACTCAATGACAGCAAATATTTTGCTACTAATGCAGTCCCGCCGGAAATACGAGATGCGGCTCATCTCGAATCATCGAATTCAATGATTACTTCGTTTAATTGAAATTTCCTCCAGAATTATTTTTGCAGATCAATGATTTGCGATCAGCGGTGCGGTGTTCCATGTATATCTTACAGGGAGTACATATTTGGGATTCTTTCACAATGATAATCCCATTCTTAGTATTCAGCTTTTTCGTATAGATATTTGCATTCTTTATCGTTGAAAATGTCTTTAGAGATAAAAATAAGCCAGTCGTTTAACCACCATTCGGGGCAGTCAATGGCGAATGGACAACGATCATGACAAAATTAAGGTGATGAAAAGAATGCGTAGAGTCAGTGATATCGGTTGATTTCAATTTCTGTCTATTTTATGGATCCGTAATTTGTGAAAAATAAGCAGTTTTCTATTTCAAACAACTTTCTTCTTCTTCGTTGTGATTGGAGGCGGCGGCATGAATGGACCGAGTGTGTAGGGCACAACGCAGCACTGACAACCATCTGTAGATGCCGATATGTGACAGCATAAGCGAGATAGGAGAAGTATTTTATGGGGAGGCAGCACAGCCCCCAAACACGAGTCGAACCAAAGGCATACAAACGGACCGAAAGCCGCAGATATCGCCTGGGGCGGCACAAGAACAAATAAGTCGATCAGTGAGATTATCTGAAGCACAGTAAACAAGAATCGACTATATGAGTAAATGTAATGATTGCAGTGGTAGATCACAAGTAGATATCTTGGATTGCCTCTTCGATGCATATCCAACAATCTTGTAGATACTTTTTGCCACATAGATGATAAATGTCGAAAAAAATTCTTTTTTTCTGTATGTTTTTCATGTTTTGTCTTCTATATGTTTTTTTGCCGATTTATGTTAGAAGAATTCAATCATAATATCTTCGCATTTACATAACTTTTCTTTAATCGCTACGATCCACATATCTCGTTGCTCAGATTTTTGACTATCCTTTAAATTTATTCACTGTTCCTGAACATCTTCAAAAGGAATGCGTTCTACTATATTACTGAAGAAATTTTGAAATTTGCCCGCTAAAAATGTCTTTGAAATAGCAGTATGTTTCAAAATCACCGATATTTTCATGCTAAATTTTTTTTGTTTATTAAGGTTTGAGTATGATTGGTCTAAAAAACAGCACGAATAAACTTTCACCAAGTCAAGGAAGGGGTAGTATCTTCCAGCGTGCATCGATAATCGAATTTCTGAAATGAAATGTTTCATGCATTCCTAAGATTTTGCATCCTTCTTCAAGCTTATGTGAGCGTTTTAAAATTCCGCAACAATGCGTGGCGAAAGCGTCTTGTCTGTGCGTTTATGATTTTGCGTTTGTCTGTCTATCTTTCTTTCGAATGGTCTCAACTTGTGGAATGGAAATAAGATGGAGGTAAAATATCGTTAAAAAGCCTTCTAGATCCAATTCCATTACAGTTAACCGTGTTCCAAAAGTTATCAATGAACTCATGTACCATTAGATCCAGTATCGTTCAGAGCACACTCCAACTGGCATTATTTCCTCTTTGCTTTAGAGTATTGATGCAAGCGAGCTTCGACACATTTTGCAATTCAAAAAGCTCGATTTTTCTGATTAAAAATTATTGGTCAGATCTTGCGCCGCGTCAGATGTGTTCTCATAAAACTTCTCAGGCAATGCTTCCAGCACTGAGCCATCAATATGCAATCCTCAGGCTTACCTGATTTAACTTCAAGCAAGAAACTTCGGTGGCAATTTCACCACAATAAATGAACGAAAATGAGGGATGGGCGGTTTTCCTATTGGAAATCGAGGGAATTTCATGGAAATAATAAGCATCAATCTTTTCTGCATTTTCAGTCAAAGATTTTTCTGAAGAATTATCAAACATGTGAGGAAAAAGTCCTTCCCGATCAGGTTCAAGAGTGGCTGTAGCGTTCCCAGCTCCCGTCTTCTGATATGTTAATTTCCTCTGAAATCTACTCGTTTTTCATACAAGTGCGGCAGGGAGGAAATCGGACAAGTATAGCTTCAAGACGAAAGGATAAAAAATTCCAGCTGAAGTATCGCCGAGTAAATGTTCCAAATCTTTCTTCATTTCGATAGCGTTCGCAGACTGAAAGCGTTATGCAAACAGTCACTGACTGGAAGCAGTGTTCGATCGCAGCCAATTGTGGTGTGCTCGAGAAGCACTTTTGAATCAGCCAGCGGATTTCGGAACGATGTCGGGAAATTGCTTTGATTTCGACCTGAAGAACACAGATTCTTGTGAGAACATAACAGCAAAGTCAAATGATTTTTTCACGAACTTAAGGGTGCTGCTGTGACTGTCAACGTTATTCGATGGCCAACACAATATCTGAACCTTTCAGTAGGTCTTGAACAAGCAACGATTGTTATTCGTAGCTCCTTCCTCTCTCGGTCTTTTCTCCTCTTTTGTCTGATTTCTTCCTGAGGATTAGATTCAAGGAGAATGCCTCGAATGTTAAAGAAGCGTTCGCTAAATCAGCTCATGAAATCGCATTAAAGATACAGCGGGATGGTCCGTCACGTAATGAAATGAGGAAACGACGATAACATACTATTCGGAAAGATCACACACCAATACCACTGATTATTTCAGGCATGAATCGTTTCAATGATTTGGTTTAGTGTCGAAATCATCTGAATTTGCTTTTGCGCCGTTAATAAACGGCGCAATACTCGGGCAATATCTAACGCAAGATGAGGATATCTCATCTGCCTTTCCAAGCCTTATCACTTCCACGTGGTTCCTTATCAATGTGCGCAACTATCTTACATGATACTGTGATCCTTTTCCATCATCCGCTGAATTCTTCATAGTCAGCAACATTGAGCGGAGGATGAATAAATCCGAAAAAGAGATGCCTCCCCTGTTACCTCGAAATTTCAGGAAATCGGCTACAACATGAAAAACTCCCGTGAGCTCATACCTACTTTACGCTAATAGAGCAAAACTTCACTTTGGCCTTTATGTTAGAAGAATAAGGGGTTGAGTTTCTCAGTTTATATCTCAATTATATACTCATAAAGCATTAAATTAAGCGAATTTTTTTCGATATGCAAACCTGTTTTCTTCGAAAGCTTTTTGGTAGGTTTATAAAAACAAATTTACAGGTAACTTGAATTGGCCGTTGACGTTGAAGTCGCTATGAAGCGATTTGTTGACGTAAAACATTGGTACTTACGCTGTTGTATTTGGTAGATGATTTTCTTCTTTCCATTCAACAGATTTCGAAAAGCATTTCGAAATCGCGCCGACATTACGTTGTAAAGAATCGGATTGATAGCGCAGTTGAAGAATATCATAGTTTTTGACAAGAAGATATACCTGCAAGGTGCATCTTTAGCGAATACCTACCAAGTTGTACCCCAAATGAGCCTAGGAATTATGCTACACGTTTCATAACTCAACCTTAATACAACCGGAAAAGAATTCAACAATCGCAACAACATTTTGAAGAGTTGAAAAAAATTGATCTCAGCTGAGGTCTTACTGCCTAGAATGCGAACATCGGTTGTGAATCAAGTTACACAGATATGTCACCTGGTCTATTCGCACACTGATTTCAGAAAATTGGTACAAATTACACTGAGATCGGAAAAACGAAGATCTCTCTGAACATTTCTTCCCTCTTTCACCTTACTGAATTTTTTTCAAATATGCTTCCTCTTCCGACTCGTTCTGAATGTACGTTCTGTAACAGACATTACAAATGCAGAGCTCACAAACATGAAATGTTGTACTCAATTTTTGAGTGTATGTCACAGAGAAATCGAATAACATGGTGAAAAGAGCAAACCAATCAGGGTCCCATTTTTGTTGAGCGAAAGAGTTGTACATGACCATGGCACGGTATGGGAGCCAGCAGATGGCAAATATAGCCACGACAAGAGCGAGCATTTTGACCACCTGAACGACGCAACTACAGATGTTACAAATAATGGTAAATGTTTGCGGCTGTGAAACTGCGACTTTGAAGCAAAGAAGGAGATTTCGAAAATGACCGTGAAATCCGATGAACTAGCAGACGAATAAATATCGCTGAAGCCAACATAAAGGCATAATTTCCGTAATTATTTTATCTGCTTGCGATTAATTTCAGATGTCCACCATCGCGCAACAATCAAAAATTTCTGCCAAGGATGCACAACCAACAAAAGCAAATAAATTGTTTTAGATTTAGTTAGTTGTCTGCTACCTTGCTTCTGAATTCGTGTCACTTCACTGGACTGAAGGTATGGCCTTGAAAGCAGCAGCCATCTAATGCCGAAATAAATCAGGATTTCTCTTTCAATCAATCTGATATAGCCATCTTCGACTTTATGTCTTCACTCTTGTGGATCTTTATGATTCTCAGAAAATATCCATAAAGCATAAAATTGCTAGGAAAAAGAGAATGGGTAGTCTCAAAATCTGTCGGTGTTGAGGCAACATAACTTCAGCTATTCAAACGAACATTATAAGTGACCACTTGTGTTACTCTTTAGATTGGGTGGGGATGAACAGTCGACTGAGATCTTTGGGGGAGTAAAATTTGAAAAGGCGGAAGATGGCTTCAGAGCTAGGCTGATGCAAGCTTTCGCATGGCAGAAGTAATCCCTGATCTTACCTCGCACAGCGATTTGCAGAAAAGCATTAAGTTGACGTATAAATTTTGAACCCACCTGACTTTTTCCTCGAAATGAACTTTTGCTGCAGTTTAGTGTGAAGGTTCGCGTGCCGTTTGTGTTTTGTGATAAACTGGAAGAATGCAGAAATTGTGCATAAGTTTCTGCAAAAGAAGCTTCTTCATTTCATTCATCTTTAACATTACTGAGGCAACTCATATCATTGCACAACATTCGTTTTACGAAGAAATTTTTCAGAATGAGTCAGTCGATAACGAAACGAAAATGGTGAGCAAATAATGAGTTTTTGGAGATTGAAGTTTTAAGTTTTAAGTTGAATCTTTATTCCACAGTGAGATCAAAACAGTCTTTAAGTTAATTCCAGAGTGAAAACGTTGAAGTGAGGGTCGGCACCGATCCCTTGAAAATATTCGAAAACATTCTTTTAGGCCCAGACCCTCACTCTAACTTTACTCAGTCTTACCCTTTGAATGCTTCGATGGCATTCATAAAAGGAAGATATTATGATCAGCGAGAGTTTCTCAAAGTGCGACTTCTTGAAGAAACATTTGGGGCGGGAGGGGGAGGGAGAGGGGGAAAGGGGGAGGGAGGGGCTGAAATCCAAACTGAAGTAGGACAGTACTGATGACTGCCAGAAAACGAGTTTCTCTGTACAAATTTTCACTTGATCTACTTCACGACTCTAAAGCACTCAAGAAGGCACGCATAAGACAATATGGATATGGAAAGAAATTTGCATTTGCTTAGGCCGTTGCTGAAGAAATTGCTAATACGCCAGCCACTATAATTCTCTTCTTATATTTCTGAGACACGTAATAATCTTATATTTCTGAGACACACTCTGAGACACTGAGACCGCTGCAAAATCCTCCTTCGGTGCCTCATCGTGGCGCAATGGTGGCAACGGTCGTTCGATAGCTATGGTAGCGGAGCGTAAGCCCCAGCAGGTCTAACCATGCTACAAAGGTATTGAACTGCCAATCCTACAGCGTGGTCGATTCATACCCCGAATCACCAGACCATGCCTGCTAGAGGTTGAGGACCGGCTAAATTCGAAGAGAGGTAATGGCCTGCTCGCCTAGCCAGCGAGGTGGCGTCATTTAATGGCTAAAACAATGCACGGAAATGGGCCTCAGTACCCTGACAACGATTGGGGTAAAACCTGGCCGAGAATGGCGAGGATGAGACCAAAATGGAAATGCATTGTGGCCGACAGCGTGCACAACTTTCGATAATCCGGCCTATCAAGTGATCAAGTGATGTGGATGGAGAGAATTCGTTTTTGATATAGTACCTTCGAATGTGATCGATTACAACAGCTAAACGTTCCCTACATAATTATCCGGTTAATGGCTCGCTTCGGTTTGTTGCAGAAATGTTGCTCTGGTTTGCGATTTAGCGAAGAACAAACTTTATGTGAATAACCAAACATTAGAAATGAGATTCCAGCAAACCGAAAGAAGAATGTGACATATTCCAAAGAGAAAATTCGCAGAGTACCTTCCGAGCAGTTTGATAATCGAGGCGAATTGCCGAACTGAGCGCTTAGCTGCGAAGTGAACGAATCTAAAATGCGTGGAGGTGAACAGATTTCTGATAGCGAAGCTCGAAATAGTATATAATACATTTTAATGGTGAATAAGAAGCAAATGCTTGGAACTTTAGAAGGATATACAGCTTTGCAACTAGCTGATATTAGAATGTTGGAACGATTAATAGGTTCGGTTAGTAATATGGCCCCTTCTCTACTTATTTTCTACTGTCAGTGTTCACTTTTCTTCGAGGTACTCCAGATTTCATATCAAGTGTACCTCTTTGTATCGTTCTGCAAAAAAATGGCCGATTCATTGTCCTTATATCAAATTCACTGTGACAGCTCGCTTCGCCCGCCTGCTTTATATTAACACTATGATGTGTTATACTGATCCATAGACTGCGTTTGGTATAAAGGAAACAACATTTAAAATTAGCCCATTTTATGATAACACATTCCCCTGCTGCTAAATGAAAAAAGGTTAATGTAATACACTTTTTTGAAAAACCCAAGTATTGTACTCGGCTGCGTCATTGTATTGTAAGGTGCATTGTGTTGTTTCAGCTTTCCAAAATTAGGCTTCACGCGTGGAAGCTCTATTCTATTCATTAAGCACTGCAGCCCCCATCATTCTGAAAAAGTGAAAAATTGCATCAATACTCTAACCAGAAGCTGCTGACCTGCGCTGGCACTCATTTTGGCCTGTTCCTTCATCTCAGAGCGAGTTAGTGCGTACGCAATTCTGCTATAAATAACAACGTAGAGCAGCACTGGAATCACATAAAACCCCAAAAGATCGCCGAGGAACATCACCTTAATTAAAAGAATCGTATTTTCAATTATCATTTCATTCAAGAATGACATATATTGCCATTTCTTGAGAGAGACGCTCGTGTTCGAGCGTTTCATAGGAACATGTATATGTTGCTTTTCACTTGTGTCCACGAAGATTTCCATAACTCATTTTTTTCGTCTTGGACATGTTGTGCTTTGGGCTTATCTAGGCTGTTCTCTAGCTGAAGATAAATGTGTTTCTTAAGAGAAAAATTTCTTGGTATGCATTGGTTGACGGTATATGGCTGGCTACCTGCATTGAGGAACAGCCGAAACGTCCCGATTTCCGGTGCAGTTCCGGTGCCTAGCGACATTGGGTTCCCTAGCTCATGAGCTCGGTTCTTCCTTGGCTGAAACACGGCAAGAGAAATTCCCCTATCTGCCACGCGCGTTTTGGTAGTAATGTGACGACTGCTACCTGCTAATTGCAGCCAGATCAGGTAGACTGCAATTTATGGGCCCGATACTTTTATCTCATGTCAAGCTCATTGACTGCAACCTTGCCGCAACTGATAACAGTCTATTCTTTGAGTAATCATCTGTTCATGCATATAACAATATAAGCTGCACTAACTTGAAACATACTCATAGCTTCATGGCCAGTTCCGCTAAAAAAACTGCACTTTTTCGGAACAAAATTTATTGTGCCCAAGCACTTTCATCTGGAGGATTGGCATGATGTTCCTGGTGAGGGTTTATAATCGCGCCATTGCCTCCACCTGAATCGTGTGGCTTCGTTTTTCTACATCCTCCAGTTATAAATTTTTCCACACGTTTGGCCTTTCCACGTCAATTACGTTCCCTTTGCAAACCGCGTCTATTCATGCCATCCAATGAGCGTAGGGACTAATGTACTTCTTTGTCGGATTCTACTGGTATAAGTTTTCGAATTTTTCAATGAATCTAATTAACAGACATGATAAGTACAATAAATCCGCTAAGTGATCCCTTTAGTCCGAAAGGTAACGCTTAACGAATTGTATCATTCTTGGTACCATCTACAAGAAATCTGTGATCAAGGACGTGTTTCATCGAGTCGTCCCGGTTTCAGTGATGCGATACTATGACGCTGCTTCGCTCTATGCTTCTCCTACCACCATACGGCACACTCGGAGGTATAGAAACGACGCAGCTGCTCAATTCTTTCAAAATTCAAAGCGCTTTCCCTATTCGCAGAGAGTGGTTACTGCAGTTGTAAATATTCTTTCTCACTTGGTGACAATTTGAGTATATAAACAGTCATGAAGGTCGTGAAGGCAGTGAAGAAAAATATGCTAACTTTTCCTCTTTTAAATAGTTTCTTCGTTCGTATTTATAGTGAGTCGTGACCTGGAACAATCAGAATAGACTGGCTAGTCAACACACAATGGGAAAGAGTTAGCGGCAACACAAACTCTATAAAACTTTCCAATCATATTGGTAGTCAAAATTTTATCATCAACTTGGAGATTTTATATTTAAATGCATTACCTTGTAAGTGAAGTGATCTCTCTCGAGTTTAAAACTGCATGCGTATTCGCCATTAACGATTCTTAACGACGCCAGATACAACCATGGAGAATTATAAATTATACAAAACAACCATATCGCGCTGATGATTGTTTTCGCCCTTTTTACAGTGCACAAATACCTGTAGCACTTATTGTCAACGAAAGAATGCTTCTGTACGACGCTACACTATGTTCATTCAAGAAACCATTTTGTACTGTTGATGTAATCGGAGTGAACCGTCGCTGTTTTCTCAAGAAATAAACGAAAGTAGTGCATAAAAACTGCACAAAATTCAACCATTTTGTCAACAAAGAAAGTAACGATACCCAGTTTTACATTCAGCTAATTCCATAAGCGCTAGCAAAAAATGAGACATGCGGAACAATGTGTTCATGGTTGTTCCAACTCTAACCTTTGCATAAATCTCAAAAAGGTTCGCCCTTTCTCGTAACCCGACACGTTTAAAGTGAAAGTCCGGCTGACGCCTTATTATGCAAAATTCTGGCATCCTCGAAAATCAGGATGTGTTTCCGATTGAATATGCATCTATGCAAAAGACGGTGGAGAACATGATCCTATGCTTTCATTGCACCCATCAGAATGTATAACTTGAACATCGCTAATTTAAGAGCCGAAAATACCGGATGAACGGACACAACCACAAATGGTTACTAATATAAAATGCCTCTTGCCGTAGTTCAAAATGCCACACAAAGTTTTTACTCTTGTTCTAGTTTAAAATAACTAATACAGCATTCCATCTATGTACTGCTTCAACTCAAATACAGTATAGAGTGTCGATGGACGCAATTAAACGTCTCAGGCTCAGATTCCTCTCGCCTACTACCTTACTTTAATGTACTCTGTTGCATTATTTAGTGGCACACTCTCTAACGAGCGTATACGGAAATTTCTGAGCAAAATGGCAGTAGTTTAACCTCGCACGGATCGGATGGCATATTCCAATGTAACGCTCGACTGTGAACGCCACTATAGATAGCGACGAGGAATTAATTGCCAGATACGGCAAAAATGTGAAGAAGGCGCAACCAAAATAACCAAATATGTACTCTGTAAAGCGGTAATGCTAAACGACTTAACCTCAAAATCAATTCAAGAAGAAAAGTTTTGTTCCCTCCGACTTCTTATCACAGCGAAGTAATCATTTCGGATTAACGGTTTACCGAGTCCTTTCCTCTTTGCATCCATGAGAGAGAACATATTGCTCCGGTCAGTCAGAGCTACACAGTTTGAGCAGTACCGACGCTGCACAAATAGGACTATGTTGCACAAATCCTCATGGAAACTTCATCTACGCTAAACAATTGCATTTATGTGGCAAATTTGCTAGACGACACCTCCGCTATTGCATCGCATCTCAATTGACAGTCCTCGACAAAAGATAACACAACGCACACACACTCACACTACTCACACATGAACGCACTCTATGTCATAAACAGATACAGACATACAAATACGCGTACAAAAGCGCACGGAGGCACAAATACACGAGATGTGCGCGCACGCAAAAACGCGCGCGAACGCACACGTCACATACAGGCACACAGAGAAGATACACAGAGATACATAGGCAACACGCACATGCGCACACGCAGGCTCGCGCACAGACACAGAGAAACTGTGAGAATACACACGGAGCCACAGGCACGGAAACACCCAGAGGAGACGCAGGGACACAAAGAAGAGACATGCAGAGATCATTGAGGAGACATGTGGAGACACAAAGAGGCGCGGACACAGACAAGAACACAATACCGTATACAACATACAATTTCACATCAGAGACACTCAACTCACTCGCAGATAAAAAACAAACACAAGCTGATACGCAGATGTGGCGCATATTCTTGCGCAGGAAAGTACTGAGACGCAGGGTGATGCCTGTAGACGGACATTTACACGCACATCCACGTAAACTTCGCATGCAGTTTCTCTATCGCATGTCTTTTTTCGAATTTTTAGGTAACAGTCACCTGTTCCTTCCAGATGAAGGTAGCTGAGCTCGGTTGGGGCGGTTGCAACGAAGAAGAGACAGTCACTTGCAGCCAAAGACACTAAGTAGCAGTTTGTTGGTGTTATCTGTAAGCAGTTGTTCAGCACTACTTCTTCCACAAAATCGTCGCGTTTAACTGAATTCAGGATACTCTCTAGCTTCTCAATCGTTAGCAGATATTTGCATGATCTTTGCATTATATGCCACCATATAAACCATCCGCAGTGATAATATAATGAAACCTTATAGAGAAGGATGCTGACGGCTTACTTTAGCGTGTCCTTGCATTTGTCTAGTGCGCACATTCATAGGACTCAAAAACCATATTAACGAACTGAAGCTGTTTGACAGCCTTACCTGGCTTGTGTGAGGTTTGTGTTTTTCGAGAAGAACTACATTCTCCAGTATCCTCATGCGGACAACCCTTTCAAGACGGGTCTGGCCAATGTTTCGCTCATAAAGATTACACTTTGCAGACAGTGACCGTAATGACCGGTTTGTTAAACTTGCTGAATTCGAAGGAATGATTGGGTGTATTTATGGAACGAATGGAGCTCACACTAAGGACACAGTAAGGAGAGTGACAATGTTTTAAAGCGAGAAAAACTGTTGGCCATATGACATTAATCCAAGGAAGCATTTAAAAATCGGGCGACTTTGTCCTGAGGTCATAGCTAAAAATCCATTTCCTCTTGTTTGCGCAACGATTCAGTGATGTCGTCGCTGAGAGATGCAATGCTGAATATTGCCCCAAACTAAAGGCTGCCAACAAGCAAACCAATATTTCAATATGTTTGCAGAGTTGCTGCACATAATCGATGCGAAAATATCGGCTAATAAAACGAGTGAAATGAGCGGCAGAAAAACAGTGGTAGAAAGAAAACACGCTTTCTTGCAAACTTCTTTGCGCGCCATAAAATTCAAAACGAAAGAACTACGGGCCATATGTTATCCAAAAGAAGTGAGAATAGTGCACCTTCTTGGTGGCCCAATAGGATATTATTGAAAATATGATAGACAATCATCCCCTGTGTTGTGCATCTCAGTTATAAAGTACTAGTTGCTTCAGAACAGCGTTCTGGACGGCTTCAAAAGATCACTCTGACACTCATTGCGTATTACCTTCAATTTCCTTCGAGAGAGGTCGAACGAAATGGAAATTGGGAAATTGGATCAGTAAAATAAAACAAAACGAGCGTTTTACGAAATGAGAGGAATAAGCTCTTCAACTTTTCGGAATGGTCGTATGTGGTTACATTGTCAAATGCAGCAGAAGACTGAGCACACAAATATACTGAATATACGAAAATTTGCACTAGCACGTGCCTCACTAAGTTCTTGCAGATGACTGCTTGCAAACCTCTGCAGCATATAAATAGAAATGAGTAATGTTACCATTTTGGAATTTTATACTCTAAGTGGCATACTTTTAGAGCGAAGTTCGTTCCATATGCAATATAACGGTAATAATATTATTGTATGGTATCGCTTATACACCTTTTTAGCTTTACTATGATGGGGAATAACCACTGTAGGAATAGCTCACCATTCCTTTCACTTTAAAGACGACCGTTATTACAAGTAAATTTCCAATTATGCCGATTGCGGAGAGTGAAGCGAAAATCAGCGTCATAATTATCCGAACATCCATCGGCCAGAATTGTTCTACTTGGCCCAACTCCAGCTGGAGCTTGCAGTCTCGACGTGTGAGTAACTCGTCCAAATTTATTTCTCGAATATATGTGGCCTCTACCTCGGGACATATCCGCCTAATCACGTCCGTTTCAGTCAAATTCATACGTTAACCTAAAGCAGCCATCAGCAGCAACAATAGCGTATTTATGAAACCGCTAACAACGCTCATTTTTTTGCGCAGGAAAGTAACACGCTACGTAACATTTTTTAAACTCAAAAAAAAAAAAACGCAAAAGCGCTTCAATGAACGCCAGTCATGGCGAAAGTCGCAAATTATTTCTACGAAGTTTTTCGGCACCTGTTAGTGTTTTTAAACTTGTTCAGAGTGAATACTTCAACTAGAACATCCTATAGAAGGTGGACATTATACCCATCAATCTTTGCGCAAGCCTGAATCGCAAAAGCGCGTTGAAAAGCAATATTCCTTCGTAAATTATTTCAGCAAACTTCTCATGTTCAGACATCGCACATTTTTGAGGAAATGGCAGCATCGGAGGCGCGGCGAAGCAGTTCTATTGGTCCGAATAGCCTAACTACCTCTTCTGCATCAAATAGCACACTCCGAAAGTAGGACATCTAAAACATGCGCTGTAGAATTCTAGGTTACCCAAATAATTGCGTACTCCTTCTCCCTCTTATACGTTTTTAGGAAGTGGAAGTTCTGTTATCCGTACTATGCCCACCGACCTTTATGGTAATGAAGAACAATTCTGTGCTTCGGAATCTTACTGCTTGGTGAATTGGAAGCCTGGACCAAATAAACACACGATTGAGAATTCTACAAATATGGTTTACTCCTTGAAATTTTAGTTTGGTTGCAAGCGCATCAAATTCATTCTCATTTCTGATGTAATATTCCATAGATTGCAATGAATATTTCATCTTTGAGAGTTGCGTTTCAAAGCCGTTGCTTCTATGAAATTTTAGGGATGTGCATATAAAATGTTGTAGTGAATTTCATTCGCAGGATCAAGCCTCTTCAATACGTCTTGAGAATAAAGCATTAATGCTGTGAATTCCTCACATGTGATAAAGAAGGAAAAGTTTTTGTTCGAGAATCTGTGCATTTGCTTTAAGCTTTATAACTGCTGGAAAGATTGTTATGAAATAAGGAGCTATTAATTCTGTGGGAAATTGTAAGAATAATTACGAATTTCTTGTGGGGGTCATCGTGACGATATCCTTCATTTTCACAGAAAATTCGCCTGGATGTTGAGTCCTTACTAGAGTAAAAGTCAAACTGGCTCCATTAGTTGCATCGCAAGAGAACTAAAATTGCAAATGCATGCAGTGATAGGAGCATTCCAAAGGCCACTTGAGAAGCCGCAAGCGACATTTCGGCAACATTGGCATTGATGCAAATGTCGATTTTTTTTTGCTAAAAAATAAAATAAAATAAAACAAAAAATTCAAAAACCGCCACGCACCTTACCACTGTCGAAAATATAACATTTAACCGGAAGGCAAAAAAGATTCGTAGATTAACGAAACGATTACTTATAAGCTACACGTTGCACAGTTGAAATTCAACGTTTTCACACTCACATATTGGGAGAAGCCAAAATGACTGACTAGAAGATATAATTTGCAATGCTTCAAACTTATTCCAATGAGGATGCTTTTAATCCGTTAAAAGTAAGAAGTCGAGAATATATAATATTATCGGGGTAAATTGCAAATTTGTGCGAATCGAGAAGTTTAGAATCAACTCAATGGAAGAAAAAGTGAGAAGACAACGATTGTATAAACCACATATTTTTTGATACAAAACTGCTGCACCAATTTCAGATTGTGAATACTGTATAAATTTGAGAGATTCAATATCACTTCTTGGTCTGAATAGGCGCATAGTTCCAAAACTGCTCATTATTGCCTTTTTTGTGGAGAATTTCGTCGAGATGGCTGTCTCTTAGCATTTTAACCAATTTCCCTTGATACGATATGCATGGAGACATATGAACTTTAATCAAGCATAGAGCCACATATACACTTCTCTATCGTTATTCGTCATTCTAATGAACGATCCGAGAAAGAAAATGCGGCAAAGAAAGAGGATGCGAAAAAGAAAAAGAAATTATTCACTTGAAACATGCGAGAAAACCCAGTCTTCATTAAAATGTAGTCACGATATACGAATCAAAAAACGTTTTCATCACCTAATCTTTCTTTTAAAATGTTAGGGTAAGTTTCAGTGAAAAACGTAGAGTAGCTACGATACAGAAGTAGGAAATTAATGTAACTTACGAAACTGGTGCAATCATAATAGTAAATTTGGCTATACCATCGTTCTATTTTTGATTGCATAAGCATAAGAAAAGGTAGTTAGAGTTGCACAGATATCTGGCTGAAAAAGTTCGTTAAAATGTTAAGGATGCTAGCAGGAACTTTTCAGGTAAATAAGGAACTCCTTTTTCCAATCCTTGAAGGCAGCTTAAGGAAATTCAACCAGGACAATCTTAGAGGGGTTCCAGTTTCTTTGGAATGCGTACAGCCAGCAATGATCTGTGCAACTGCTGAAAAATCCATGGCATTCTGGATATCTACTGCTGAAAGTGCGAGACCAAGCTCACATAGTCATCCGTGGAATTCATATCAAGGAGGTAATACAGTTGAAAAGCCGATGCCATAATCAGTGACAAAAAGAAGCGAATAGAAAGCTGAGGAAGGGCGAACAACAAGTTCGGTGCAGATATGAAAAAAAGGAACGGGTTGAGTAACGCCCATACACTTCCAGAGCACCCATGAGAGTGAGATTTCAAATTCGATAGAACGAGCTCTTCGAAAGACGCATTTTGCTTTCCATGATATGCGCAAGTAGAGCATGGAATAAGACAGGGATGGAAGAAGCATTGTCCTGAAAGATTAGCAAACGGTGAGATAAAGAATTGGCATGATACCTTTTAAAGATGATTTCTCAAATTAAGTGACAGAAAAAATAATTAAGTTGGTAGTGTTGAGGAGGATGCATGGAACAGCTAGAGGTATTGGGCCAAACGCGGAACACGAATATTGGATGAACATTGCGAATGACAGATGGTCGAACTCTTAAAGGGGGCAAAATAAGGCCTCCAGCAATATCAAAGGATTCAATGAAATCACAATTCGAAATGACTTCGATCAGAAAAGCGAAAGATCGACAAAACTTATAATATTTAATGCGTTGACCATCGCAAAGATTATCTCGGAGTGTTATTGATGCAAAACATTCCTAGATGAGTTATTTAGGAAATTTGTTTTAAGTAAGGAGTGTGCGGTTAAATGCGCGGAATGAAAATAATCTAATACAAACCGAAAAAATAGTAATATGTTGGCTGTTTCGAGCCTCAAAAATTTCATTTCAGAAGTGTTATAGTGGATTTTCATGACAGCGAAGAAAGAAATAAGGAAATGCTGTATAGACAATTCCGCCTTTGATTTCTTTTTTTTGGCACCTTTGCTGGTACGAATAAATGGCAAATTTTTACGTGAAATGTATATTGTCTGGTAGTACCAGCAAAAAAGTCGATCACCATTATTTCAGTGAAACATAAGAAAAACACATGGGGGACTACAATCATCCATAGAGCTTACAAACGAAGCTTGTCTGCAAAGAAAATCAAAGTCGCACGCACAGTAGGAATCAGGAATGAACGAGTGACGACATATGTATCTGCTTACTCACCGCAAGCAAATCTAGTATGTTGAAATTTTTGGCGTTAGGGATATTCCAACATGCTGCTGAAAAATTCTTCAGGGTTGGAGACAAAAAAAGCTAAAAAGCGCCGGGTAATGAAGGGGATTTTTAACTGCATCACTTCCAAAACCCACTGATGCCGGCGTTACTGACTGCAAAAAAAAAAAAAAAAATCAACATAGCTCTTCACTTTTATTGCATTAGCTTTCCGTGTTTTTAAGAATTTGGATTTGAAGGCCCGTATGTTTATGCAAACGTATTTCTGCTTCATCAACACAGCGGCGTCAACTCGAAAATCGTTGAATTTGGAGTTATATAATTTGGATGCGCAGTTTGCGCCCATTATACTTTCAACTTGCAGCGCTCGATTCATAGGGGACTAATTTTTTGTGAAGATTCATAGAAGCGCTCAAATCACTTGAAATGTGGAAGCAATGCTGAAAATATTTTCTCATTTTTTAGTAGCTTATTAATGAGATATTCAGATGGGTAGCATGCAAAAGCACATATCGCTGCCGTTCCAGTGGCACGATGCTTTTATTGGTTCTTTGTGGTAAGAGCTAAACGAAAGAAAATCTGCACAAGGACGAATTGTCAACTCATAATGAAGCGTTGCTGAAAGGAGTTTTTTGCCTATGGCTTCTCATTCATGAGAGCATTTTTAGATGGACTTTTCGAGAACCTCATTCACATAGTTGGCTTTTAGAAAATCCGTCAGCAGGATGCTTTTAGTAAAGAGAATTTGTTAAAAGATTTGTTGTATCCAGAGTGAATATTCATTATCGCCAATAAAAGCAGCAATATTAAAGTGCAATTTTCTGGCGGTAAGCATGTTTTTAAGCAACTGAAATGACTATTGCGTGACACAACTCATCAAATTCGTCCAAATAATAATTTAGTGTGAATTAGAGCAGTTAAAAAACTATCAATGTGAAATTAGCATGTATTAAATCAACACGCAATCACTTAGCGAATGAGTTGTCTCATGAATTCTCTAAAGTGTTAATAGTTACATTAAGGACTCTTGGATATATTCAAGAATGGCCAATGAAGAATTGGTAAATGCAAATTAGCTTTTTAAGACTTTAGTTTTAATTGCCTGAAATTAGGATTTTCTTAAATTTCAAATGACAAGCAAGAAAAGTTCTTATATGAAGAATGGCTGGAAAATGCAAAATTTTGTCGAAAATTGATTGCATTGCACTTAGTTATTCAAATATTACAAAATCGTTGCAGCTAAGATGCAAATATCGCATGAAGCACATTACGAAAAATAAACCGGAAATGTGAACACAACTATGACCGGTAAGGGGATCACATGTGTATATACACTTGTGCATCTTATGCTGCCAATTTTAATCGGAATAGGTATGCATACATACAGAGTTCGGCAACAGAGCTGAACCAAGATGAAAAACCACCTGGTCGAAGATTTTTGCAGGTAATAAATCAGTGAGCTGTATAAAGCAGATCGGGTGTTTTCTTAAGAAACGCTTTTTGCCCAAAGTGGTCACGAAAATTAAGAGAAACTTGTTCAACAAATCATCGCTTTGCTCTGTCCATATTGTTTCATCATGGACAAACATATTCCTACTGTGCAAGATAAAAAAAGCATATTTCCTTGGATAAAACAAACCTGAATGTGGATCAATCTCTGTAAACATCATATTATGTTTAAGGTGGAAAATAAACTAAGCAGTAACAAGATCAAATCATGTGTTGTAACAGAGCGCCTTGAATTCGATTCTATTTGCCGTCCATTTATAAGAACATATTCACAGAATGAAGTCAATTTTCAGACGCACTATTCATCCAGAATATCTCGCAGCCTTCATCCGGAATTTTCCTCGTCGCTTATTTTATCTCATCGTTATATACACATAAGTACATGCAATTTATCGAAAGATTTGCTACCTGTACTTCAACCGAATTAAGTGGTGCTTCTTGCAATGGAACTGAAATGGCTGAAATTAAAGTTCTGTTATGTGATAATGACTGAATGCCAATCCACGGTTTCAGTGGTTTTCTTCACTTAATTTCACCACAGCCACCTTGTCACGCAAAGCGCAGCTACTTACAATACCGTGATCACGCACGCTCAAAGAAGACTTTGTTAACAGAAAAATGAACGAGAAAATGAATCAAGCGAATGTGAAAAAAAAAAGTTATCAAAAGAATGGTTTTTCTACTCATTTTTCGCTACACAAAAGCTTCTACGCATCAAACGCAATTAGGATTAGTGTTGCAGGAAACCAATATTACTTTGTAATTGGAACGAAGCGAGAAGCGCTAAGCTGTGGTCGAAGTGCTAAAGATAAGCATATATATATGC